>VXCM01002805.1:0-65583 GCA_014773175.1 Lucifuga dentata | reverse complement strand
CCCCAAAAAAAAAACAAAAAAACAAAACAAAAAAATAAAAAATAAAACAAAAAATAAACAAAACAAAAAAACAAAAAACCAAAAAATCATGTAGCTGGCCAGTGTGGGAGTTTTTTGGATTTGATAAAAAAAAGACACTCCAGTCTGCAGGAAATACTGATCGAAAGCAATCCATCATCCTGCAGATTTCACCACAGTAGAGAGACTAAGATGCAGTTAGTTTGCTAGCTCTGAAATGGAAAATGTTACATTAAGGTCTTAGTTGTGTTGTTCAAGCTAAGTTATCATGGCGTTGGACTTGACAGTATAGTCAGCATCAGTTGTTGTTCGTTGTCAGCCTGTGGTCTGACACTCAAACTCTGTCCCCTGCTCCCCGAAAGTGATTTTGTTTCAGTTGATGTTGTATTTATGGCAGATGTTAGACCTTCTGGATCTTTTATCAGTTCATCTGGTTCCTTTACACAATCCATTAAGGTGGAATTACTCTTTTTGTAGCTTTTGTACAGTTCTGGTTACAGACTCTCTCCACCTCCCTACACTTGTATTTTGAGTGTAATTCATTTGCCAATAGAAGAGACAAAATGCAATAAACAAAATTAAAGATGACTTGACTGATAGCATTATTGTTTTTTTTTTTCAGATTTTCTATAGATATCGCAATAATATTGTTATCGTGAATTCTTTTGGCCACGATAACTGTGGAGTGAAAATCTGATATCGCGACAGCTCTAGTTGTCAGTAACATAACATGTATGAAAATTGAATTTTCTTTATATATATATATCTATATAGATATATAGATATATATATATTTGAACATGTAAAATGGCCTGTATGGTCCTTTAAGTACAGACACCCTCAGACAACAAAACCGCTTTCTTAGCAGATGTAACATTAACAATGTACATAAGTTGTTGAAATATGACGTAAAAGTTAAAAAGATAAATTAATCTACCACTAGTGGAACTACACACTCCTACAGCACTCCTAACACATGATTCACATGAACCAGACAAATGAATGAATCTAGATGTGAGACTGTGTCATGATATGGTCTATAATAAACAACAGCTGGTGGGTGATACGTCACTCCAATATGTTTTGAAACCTCTTCAAAATGTTCCAACGCCTGCACGTTTGGTGTAAACTTCCTTTCAAAAACTTAACCAAGAATGCTACGTTTGACTGACGTCATACTTTTCACAAACCATTTTGTATGTATCTATGTGGATGAGGCGATCCAGAGACACTTTGCTGGGATTCATAAAACACAGTGCCAGTTTTAACACATTGACAAGGTAAAATATCATCTCACAGCCATGTTTCCTCATTCATAAATGCCTGTTACCGGCATCTTTTAGCATTTGGCTTGAAAGAAATACTGCTGTATTTCCTTATTTATGTGTCCAGGAAGCGGTTCATAAAAAAAAAAACAGTCACACAAAATTAAGACCTGTTTCATTCTGGTGGTAAATTTCCATGGTAGGAAATTTGAGGGATGTTTGAAACTGTTTCATGTGTTATCATATATCATGTATCATCACTCTATCTTCTGTATCATGGAACTCGACCCCAAATCAATTGAAGTTGAAAATGTACATTGTGGGGAAAATATGAAGAGCAAGCAAATAGGCCAAGGTCAATTGTGATGAAGCTGCTCAGATTCAAAGACAGAGGAAATTATAAAGAGAGGAAAAAAACTTAAAGGTACTAAGATCTTCATCAATGAAGATTTTAAAGTGTGAGACAGAAATGAATGGAGCTGTGGTCTAAACTTAAAGAAGAAAGTGACACGGGATAGATTGCATATCTACGTTCTGATCAACTCATTGTTCACCAACCACGCTCTTTATAAATGATTTGATAACATACTCACCCACACCCACCTTAAAAATCTAGGTTTCGCCTGCTAATAGTTACGCAGCCTTATGAAGTCATACTCATTTAAATTTTTTGATAAACACAGGTCTTCTTTTGGGACTATATTCCCCGGTGGAGACGTACATTCACTCCTGCTTTTTATTGTGCTTAAACGCTAAAATTACGTAACTTTGAAAAAAACCCTGAATTATACGTCTTGTTCACAATGATGGATTATCTATCCCAAGCATGTTTCAAGTATCAACAAGTTGATTTTAAAAGCATACCAGAATGAACTGAAACCAATGGCGGTCTGGAAGCTAGGAAAATTTTTTTTAATTCACCATTGCAGTAGTATGCTTTGGGAAATGATTGTCAGTAATATTACATGTATGAAAATTGAATACATTTGGCTCAAACATGCAAAATGGGTGGTATGGTCCTTTAAACACATATTTTCAGTGATAGCTTTGCCTGAAACATGGCTCAATGGTGAGTCAAAAGACTTCTCTTGTTTGCCTAATTACAACTCTGTTCATTCAGTTAGAGAGAGTAGAGTAGGAGGTGGCACATCACTTTTCAGTCATAAGGATTACTGATTTAAATTTCAAGATGATCTTCTCTTTAAGTCTATCGAAAATGAGTTTGAATCTGCAGTTTGAATCCTTGACTCCTCAAACATAAATAATTATTGGCACTATTTATCGACCACCTGATGCTAATATAAAGGATTTTAATGAAATTTTACAGGATATTCTTGAGGTGCTGAATGTTACGACCCTGTGCTCGTATCTAATTATGTGTAGTTGTGTTTGTGTCTCTCTGCTTCTTGTTTTGCTCTGTCTTTTCCTCTGGGCTGTAGCGGGTCGTACCTGTGCGTCTTTGTATGTGTGTATGTCTGTGTTAGCGTGTGCATGCAGGTACGTTTCCTGATTGGGTAATTCGAAGGAGTGTGTCATTCGAGAACTGGTTCCTGGAGCCCACGCATGGACGACGTCTCCTGCACGGATTGGCTGGTGCACATCATCTTGGGATTGAAAAGCCCCAGCTGACAGCTCCTTGGGGTCGGGGTTTCCCTGCCTCGTCTGCTCCCAACCAATGCCGCTTGTGTGCTTTGTTTCTGTTATTTTATCTTATTTTGTGTAATTCTGACCATCATTTCATTCGGTTTGTAGCGCTGGCACTCAGTGATCCTAGTGAGGATACTTTGTGTTTCGTGCCAGGCTACTTTTGTGCATTCTGTTAATTCTGGTTAGTGCTAGCTATTAGGTCATTTACCTCATTTGAATCCTGTGTGGATATTTTGCGGTCCAGTGGGACCTTGTGTGTGTCAGTTAAACCTGATTAGTGCTAGCTTTTCTGTTCTCTGTGTGTGTGTGTGTGTTATTTTGGCATTCTGTTGTATATAGTTGTAAATAAATACTGTCATCTTTCTTTTAATGTAACTTTGTTTTGGCCTTTCTTGGGAGCGGGTGTGGTTGGGGAGACCTCAAACGCATGTTGTGCCCAGTTCCCTAGGCTGGGTCATAACACTGAATAAGGAGAACAAACAATGTTATATTCTGAGTGATTTCAATATTAATGTTTTTAGTTATGATGTCAATAAGTCTGCAGAGGATTTTGTTAACATTTTATATTCTGGTTATTTCTTTCCTCTCATTCATAAACCCACTAGAGTTGCTAAGGGCTCCACTACTCTAATTGATAATATTTTAACTAATGATTTCAGCATGGGATTAAAATCTGGAGTTTTCTACTGTGATTTGTCTGATCACTTTCCAATTTTTCAATTTTTACTCGAAAAGTTCTTGGAATAGGTAATCCATCATCGCAAACAAGATGTGTATTCAGGTTTTTTTTCTTTTTATAAGTTATATAATGTTAGCGTTTAAGTGCAATAAAAAGCGTGGAGTGATCTGAAAATACTTCCTGTTGTCAGTTCTTCACTACAGCNGTTTAAGTGCAATAAAAAGCGTGGAGTGATCTGAAAATACTTCCTGTTGTCAGTTCTTCACTACAGCACTTGAATGCACCACTAGAAATATATTAGGCTCAAACATGGAAAATGGAAGGTATGGTCCTTTAAGTCCAAAAGTGCCATAATACAAATATTGGTACCTGACAATCATTTGTCAGCATGTTTTTTCTGTTGCACAAGACCGTGTCAGGATGTAACAGAACCTCATAGGAACACGGTAAACCGTTCTCACTCTGGATATAACATCGTAACACGACACGACAAGACACGACAGCTCTGTTCTCGTTAGTTGTGTCAGCGACCCATCATGTTTAACATGATGCTAACTCAGCTCAATACAATGCAGCAATTACTTATTGAAACTATTAGTTATTAAAGCTATTAGTTAATGATTGACAAGGCAAAAAGTTGACGGTGAGGAAGGTTTAATGGCAGCCTTCATGAATCAAAGGGATGTCATGTCCACAATACCTGCTATTGTTCTGTCGATGATGCAACTTAGTTTACTTCCAGAAGAATAAACACACCCAATAACACACCCACACACACATATTAAACTCTGTGCACGCAAAAAAAAGGAAACTAAGAGAAGAGTTCAGATGAGTTTCGTTTCCTTCATTTCGCCTACACATTGAGACTCTACATGTTGACAGCAGAATGATTGTATGAGATACGTTGAGGAAAAACAACATAGCTGCTGCTCAGAGAGCGAGCACATACCTCCGCCAAGGATTCTACGGGCAAAGTTGCACACAACAGTGGCAGCCAATTCTAGCAGAACGGNACCTCCGCCAAGGATTCTACGGGCAAAGTTGCACACAACAGTGGCAGCCAATTCTAGCAGAACGGTGAGGAGCATTAAAAAAAACAAAGAAATAACTTTTTTCCAGCTTGGTCCAGACATTCTACATGCAACATTTTGTGTCAATTGAACCAAAATTGCAGGAAGACTTATGGAAAATATGTCTAAATATGTTTGGAAAAAAAATTAAAATGGCAGAAAATCTAGTCATGGACTACATGGCTGCATGTGTATAGAACCACAGAATCCAGGAAAACTTTTAATTTTTGATTCTATCAGTTACGATTCAATAGGTAAAGGCTGTATAGGCCAAAATGTGAATGTGCTTATTACAGCGCCACCATCTGGTTGACCACCTCCAAAGTTTAATCACTTCTTCTTGACATAATCTAATGAATCATTACATTCAATCGATCCTCACCTTCATGACTAATATTACTGATATCAACTGTATTTACTATTATTATAATTATTATATTATTATGTATAAATTAAAAAAATCTGCAGAAATGTCAGTTTTGTCAGTTTTATCTGTCTGCCCCCCCAAATTTCATCCTAATCTATCCTTGACTTTTTTTTAGCTAACATGCTAACAAACGTCAGTTATCAAATGACCTTCTTTGGCAGAAGCTGCAGAGAGTTTCACCCGTGGGTTACACCATTCCATTGCTGCCGTCACTGCAGAGAGATGATGGGTGGATAGGTGTGTGGGTGTGGATGACAATGGTGGAGCCCGAAGCTTTCTTTCTTAAGATGAACCGACGCAAAGGCTGTCAGGATCAAGTCATTAAGTAACCACAAATTAAATATTTCTCATAGTAACCTCACCCCGTTCCTGTACTGCTGGGCAATGGAATGTTTCCTTTAACACATTTTACTGTCGTTATGGTTATGTGGCTTGAAGCTGTTGTTACATAAATAATTCAAACCAGCATAAAGCACAAATTAAAAGACAGGAAAAAAAAACTAGATAGCACTTGGACAGCACACACCTCTGCCAAGTCAACTCAAGTCGCTGACTCAAAGTCCATGACTTTTTGAAACATCCAACTGGCAAACTGACAAAATGCCAGTGAAAACCTAACGCCCACGGTGAAGGAAACACTTTTTTTTTTTTAAATAAAAAGATGACAACAATGTTTCCCTTACACAGGTGAAACTTTAGCGACCTGCCCAGGTTTTGCCTGTGAGAGCTAAGAGCAAAGAGCTAAACATAACTTTTGAGAAACGCTTAAGAAATGTAACAAAGTTACATCTTTTAACAAGTTATATGAAGTTAAAAATCTTTTTAGACAACGATCTAAACAATGGAGCTATATGGTGCGTTATGTCTGTTCCGTCCAGCAATTTCATCCGTCCAATCTGTTCACAACACTGTGGTTCCGTCTGAGTGATGAATTTGAGTAATTTGCAAAAACGCTACAGAAAATTCAAAACACACTATTACAAAAAGCTTAAGCCCCATAAGCCCACCCCTGGTGCCGCCCCTGGGTCAGATGTCAAAGTGCCAGAGTGTTTCTTAAAAACAGGTACATGGGGGTCCAAAAGTCTGAGACCACTGTGAAAATGCTTCTATTTTGCATTCTTTTTTAATTTGATACAAGATTTTTCATTACAAATGATGATATCATCTTAACAATTACAGTGAAAAGCTGAATCTTTAAAAAATGCACGTGAATGTCAGAATATCTTAGTATTTGGTACAAATGTCAGAATATCTTAGTATTTGGTACGCCCCCCTTTTGCTTTAATAACAGCATCTCTCCAGCTGGCATGAACTCCACAAGTTTGTAAAAACCTGATGAGCCAAGTTATCCAGCATGATCTGACAAAGTTCCAAAGAGCTTCTTGTGATGTTAGACTTTCTGACTATTTCCACATTCACATGGAAAACATCACATGTGATGAACACCATGTGGTCTCAGACTTTTGGACCCCACTTGTACAAGCTCATGAATGAGGAAGGTTCGCTTCCGCCACCTGTCTGTAGTTTGCACAGCAATTTGCCCAGCTTAAAGTGAAGCTGGGCAAATTGCCGTGCAAACACATTAACCATCGATGCATGAATCATGCCACAGGATTGAACTTGGATTATTTTGGCTGTCAAGAATTCTTATTTGCTGGATAACCAATCAAAACGCCAGCAAACATCAGCTAATAGGAACTCTGGTATGAGAGGGAAGTGAAACTGTTTTTTTTTTAATCTGCTGCTGTTGTGCAGTTTCCCTGATCCCTGCCGTCAACAAACACAACAACATTCTTATCAGTTCAAATCATCAGGTCATGTCAAGCCTGACAGGATCAAAAATATGAGTGTGAGATTAAAGAGGCACAAAGTCTTTGGAGAAATCATTTGCATGTGCAAATAAAAAAAAAAAAAAGAATCATTACATTTGGTCAATCCTTACCTTCAAGACTAATATTACTGATATCAACTGCATTTACAAATATAATTATTATATTATTATGTATAAATTAAAAAAATCTGCAGAAATGTCACAGTTTTGTTGATTTATGTGTTACTTTACATAAATATAAATTTATCTTCAACCTTGAAAATGAACGAGACACATTATTTCCCCCAAACCAAACCTCATCAACCACGTTTGGCACTTGAATATGTGAATGGCCAGTTCATTGTGGAGGAAAAAAATGCAATAAAACAATAATTTAGCAATAATACAATAACAATAATACAGAAATTTCCGTATCTGTGCCAAATGTAACAACCAGTTACAATAAGATAAGAGGCAATATGGGAAACATCAAAAACACCCGAAAAGTCATTCAATCAGAAGCAAAGTTTGGCGGTCAGACTTACTTGGGCGGCAGGCTGATGGGGGAACGTGGTTTGAGTTTGTCCTCCTCTTTCTTCTCCCGGGCTTCTCGAGGAGGACGCATCCTCGGCCGCTCCTTCTCATCCCGCTTCAAGCGGNTTCTCCCGGGCTTCTCGAGGAGGACGCATCCTCGGCCGCTCCTTCTCATCCCGCTTCAAGCGGTCCCTCTCCCACTCCTCCTTCCGGCGCATCCTCTCCTTCTCGCGCTCCCTCTCTCGTTCCCTCTCCCTCTCTCTCTGTCGCCGCTCCCTCTCGCGGTGATCTCGCTCCCTCTCTCGATCCCGCTGGCGCTCTCGTGGGTCTCGGTCTCGTTCGCGCTCCTGTTGGGATTGAATGTGTACAGCTTTCACGCCATTTAGCAACAGATTTTTGAGGGTGCTCACGTGGCAAAGACGCTCCTTTCATTAATAGGAAATCTCAGTGTGCACTTATTGATATGACGGCCCTTATGCCATTTCCAAACAATTGCCATCTAATCCTTCAGTACTGTCTTAAAAGATTCATGGAGGAAACATCGACACATGATTCAGCAGAAACGCTGTAACCTGCTTTAGATAAATGAGGAGTTCAAGTCATTAAAAAACGATAAAAAAAGAAAAGAAAAAACATACCAGTGGTTTTGCATATAATACACAACCTGTGTACATGTTACATTATTGGCAACCATTTCCCAAAACGCACTATTGGAGCAGGAAATATTAGAATTGTTTTTTTCTAACTTCCAAACTGTCATTGTTCCAGTTCACTCCACTACGCCATTAAAATCGCCTCATAGAGTTAATTAAATAATAATCCATCACAGAGAACACAATGTCTATTATATTTATTTATCGAAGTAACTTTATTTAACAGGTTCAACACGGAGCTGCACAGAAGAAAACCATATGTCTCCGCCAGGGAATATAGTTCCTGGAGAAGATGGCTTTTATGAGAAATTAAAACAACTGTGCCTTCTACGTTTGGACGTACATATTAGCAGGCAAAATATTGAATTTTAAGGTGGGTGTAACACCTGAATATTTGATTTTGAAAGAATATGGGATTTGGCAAAATAACAGGAAAACTGAAACACGGTTTTATATTTTAGGATATAGTTGTCAGTAATGTATCATGTATGCAAGTAGTATTTATTGGGCTAAAACATGCAAAATCAGCAGCATGGTCCTTTAACTTTAACACATATACTGACCATCAGAGCACATCTGTTACATTGACAGAGAAATGGCAAACACTCATCTTTTAATTTTTAATCTTTTCATAACTATTAACCAGTCTTTCTGGAACTCACTTTGATGAGTACCTGAATAATTAGTTTACCATTTTTTTTAATATTAAAAAAAAACTGACTGAAGCACACTGTCCAGTTTAATAAAAAAACATAAAATAAAATTTATTTCGATCATGCTCATCATTTTCAAACACACACTTAAACCTGCTCATATAAAAGACAAGCACAACTGAATTCATGCAGAAAAAAAGAGTCAATGATACACAATTATGATCAAAAAGAAGTCGGGTGAAGCCAAAGCTTATCATGCCTCGACCCTTTACACCCTACATACACCTGCTCACTATAAATATTCAACTTAGGAGATGAAAAACTACATTTTCACAGTATTAATCATAGAGATGACTGATTAATCATATACTTACGTTGTAGGGATAGGGAAGAGGAGCTTCTGTGTACTGCACTCTGAAGTTTTCATACTGGCCACCTCTCCAAAGAGCCTCCATCTCATAGTCATAATATGGGTCAGCATATGGATCGCTGCAGAGGAAACACACACGTATAAGAAAGTGTGTCTGATTTCATCAACACGCACATTTTCATGGGTTTATTAAACACAAATGGGAAAAAAAATCTAATGATCCATTTTCTCAATCTGCAGATGTTCTAAAGTCGTGCGAGATGGGATAGACAGGAACTTTGGCAGAATGATAATATAAACAACCTGTCTGTCAAAATTTGAAGCCTTAGAATGATGCTTTTATACTTGAGTATAAGCTGACCCGATTTTGACCTACAAATTTAGATTTTTAAAGAAATCTGTATATAAGCCGAGCCCTGATGTTGTTCCATCAATTTATTTGTTTAGCAAATTACCTAAACAAATGGTTTTTTTTTTGGATATTGTCATAGTATTCCTGTGATTTTCTGAAAATAATCCACATACCGGTAAACATGATATTTATTTCAGCAGCTGATTACTTTAACGGACTCCTCTTCCTTGTCTGAATCGCCAAACAGTTCATTCCAGTCCTGCTCTGTGAAATGTACAGTACCATATTGGTACATGAAACAGCACTTTTATAAGCTTGTCTCTGATTGGCCCATTCTTTTGTCTTTGACCAATCACAACAGCGCTTACTGGCCGCCGCAAAATGTGCTGGATAAGATGTTTAGTCATGAAATATCTCATTCTAAGGTATGATTTAAACTATTTTCCATGGGTAGCGGTAATGGTAGTATTTCCACCCCTGGAAATTTCCTTCTCTGGGATCAAATTTGAATTTCTCGTGTATAAGACAAGTCCCTGATTTGTTTTGTGGAATTTGGTAAAAACTCAGCTTATACTCAAATATATAAGGTAGTTAGTCTGTAGTGGCTAATGTGTTTATGTAATCATCAGATTTAAAGAGAGTCCACTGTGATTTTAACTAATTTGGATGTTTCAACAACAAGAAAGCCAAACTAAACTGGCCATACAGTAACTCCATACTAATCTGTCCAAAAAAAAAAAAAAAAAAAAAAAAAAGGTTGCTACAAATGGTAAAAGCACATATTTCACATTTTTAGGCCAGGTTGGAGCAGCAGTTTATTGTCCTTTCAGAAAATCTTTCTGTGCTCATGGTAATTTTCAGACAATTACAGAAACATTACGACATCACAAACAATATGATACGTCACAAAACGGCTCAGTTTTCCTCTCTGTGTCATCATCACAGTTAATAAACCTCTGGGGTTACAAACCTTTTTGCATAAAATATTATATTAGGGTCATTACCAGGGCAGGGCTCTGCCTTCTCCGACTAATCGTGCCAGGAAATCTTTTATAGCCACCAGTATTGTTCTGTTAAACAAAACAGTGTGACATGTTGGAGTTTAGGGAAGCTACACTTTGCTTCCTTGGTTGTCTTAAATTATTATGTGTCATTTGTGACGTATTGTGTCGTATCGTTTGCAATGTCGTAGTGTTTCTGTAATTGTCTGAAAATAACCACGAGCACAGAAAGATTTTTCCAAAAGGAAATAAAACTGCTGCTAGAACCTAAAAATGTGAAATATGTGCTTTTGGAATTTGTAGCAACCTTTTTTTTTTCTTTCATTTGGACAGATGAGTATGGAGTTACTGTATGGCCAGTTTAGTTTGGCTTTCTTGTTGATGAAACATCCAAATTAGCTAAAATCACAGTGGACATTTCTCTTCAAATCTGATGATTAGATTATCAAACACATTAGCCACTACAGAGTAACTACAAAAGCATCATTCCAAGGCTTCGAATTGTGCCAAACAGGTTGTTTTTATGTATCATTCTGCCAAAGCGTCTGGAAAATCACATTATTTATGAGAGAAATGTTCAAAGCTAGGAGATGATGACACTTACCCGTAGATGGGATCTCTGAAGTCCACTTCGCTAAAAGCAAAAAACAAAATCTATGTCAAAACACAAAACATGACAAGTACAACCTACCTAGAAACAGTGGATAAATATATCTACTTTTGCATTTTCCTCTGTTGTTATAAAATAATTCTATGTATCTTGATATTGCCTTTTATTGCCTACATTTCATCTGTTTGTCATATTTTTGTCAGTTTTAGGTTTTTTGTTTTGTTTTTTTTTGGGGGGGGGGGGGNTTTTTTTTTTTTTGTGAAGTACAGCGGATTTTTCTTGTGTAATGTATATATTGTTCATATATTGTATATACTGTCTAGTTACTCTGTTTTTCCTTATCATTATTACCTCATTTTTTACCCTATTATTTTATTTACTTCTCTATGTCTACCACTGTCACAGCTGCTGCAACACCTGAATTTAGCATGACCAGACTGTGTAGCAAGTTAACCCCAAAATGATGTGGGAGAAGGCAGACAGCAGCTATTGAATAGAATGTTAAAACACATCAGCAGGGAGTTGGAACACGACTGGAGTGCCAGTGCACTAATACAGACTGATGCCTTCATTAAAAATAATTTCTTAAAGGATCATACCACCCATTTTGCATGTTTGAGCCTAATATATGCAATTTTCATACACGTAAGGTTACTGACACGTGAGTACATAAGGTTACTGACACGTGAGTACATAAGAGTACGTAAGGTTACATACACGTAAGGTTACTACTGGAATGATGAATTAAAAATGTTTTTCCTACCTTCCAGACCTCCATTGGTTTCAGTTCATTCTGCTATTAAAATCAACTTGTTGATACTTGAAACGTTCTTGGGATGGGTAATCCATCATCACCAACAAGACGTATATTCAGGTTTTTTTTTTAGAATTTTCAGAATTTTATTGTTTAAGCGCAATAAAAAGCGCAGAGTGAATGTACAGTATGTCTCTACCGGGGAATACAGTCCGAAAAGAAGACCTGCGTTTATCGAAGAATTTTAATGACTGTGACTTCATAATTTTGTGTAACTATTAGCAGGAGAAACATCGTCTTTTAAGGTAGGCATATCACTTGAATATTTGATTTTGAAAGATTAAGAGATTTTGCAAAATATCAAGAAAGCTGAAATACGGTTTTATCCTTTGGGAAATGATTGTCAGTACATGTATTAAAATTGAATATATTAGGCTCAAACAAGCAATATGGTGGTATGGTCCTTTAAGCCACAGTGGCTACATAATGTGCTCTTGTTGACAAATTTTTCTTGAAAACTAATTAGTTATGTTTATTTTATATATTTTTGTCATTTCCTGTGCAATAAATTGTAAAACAATGTATTGGTGATTTTTTTTTTTTTTAATCTGGTGGTGGCCTCAAACTTCTGGCCTGTAGTGTATAGGAGTGTGCAGGATGTGAGCGTTTCGTACTCTCTGATGATGCGGTAGCTGCGCTCTCTGAAGAAGTCGTTCTCCTTGTCGAAGTCTCGCTCGTCTTCTCCGATGGTCACGTTGAAACGCTTCTCCTCGAAGTCGGGCTCCTGCTCCTTACGGATGGTGGCCTTCTTGAGTACCTACAGGGTACAGGGTACGCAGACAAAACGACTGAAAACGCTCTTAGTCTGTACTAGGAAGCTTTACAAAGGCAGTGAGGGCGCTTTATGTGATACACGGTATTTGCATGGTGAAAAGCAATCTACGTATCCCTCTTTTGGGCGCCTGTGCTCTTGATGCCCTGCGCCACAGTCAGTGCACAGAATGGAGTGCCAACGTAAAGTAAAGTAAGGTAAGGTAAGGTAAAGTTTATTTATATAGCACCTATCAAGAGCAGAACTCACAAAGTGCTTCACAATAAAATCAAAATTAAAACAAACATACAACCAAAACAAACCAAATACAAACCAAGTCAGTTAAAAGCCTGTCTGTATAAAAACATTTTAAGAAGCCATTTAAAAGAGTCCACAGTTTCTGCCAGTCTTATATTATTGGGGAGGCTGTTCCAGAGCCTGGGGGCCACAACAGCAAAAGCACAGTCAGCCTTTGTCTTTAACTTAGACCGAGGAACGGCAAGAAGCCCCTGATCAGATGATCTAACAGTCCTTCCAGTCGAGCATGGCGTCAAAAGTTCTGATATATAAGCCGGAGCCTGATTGTGAAGAGCCTTATATGTAAATAATAAAATGTTGAAATCAATCCTGTATTTCACAGGTAGCCAGTGTAAGGAGGCGAGAACAGGACGTAGCAGTGACACTATCAAAAAGTGCCCGATACGATCGTAGGTTACATGATACATTACACAAAAACTCTCCTGAATTTCTGATAATGGTGCCACTATTTTAACCAGTTTAAATCAGCATCACCAACATTTGTTTGTGTACCGTGTGTGTGTGTATACTGCATGAGAATAAACGCTGGACTATCTATCGTGGAAGGGGAATATCAGTGTTATTGTACAAAAGGCGCAGCAAGGTACGCAAGGGAAGTTTCTGAACAGTCCCTCAAGTCCAGTTTATTTGCTAAGGCCAACATTGCAAGCATTGTCTAAATACAAAAACTTTACAGGCAACAAAAGTTCCTCTCTAAAAACGACAAGAAAAAACACCCTAAAAATCTGATGATGTATGGGGAAAAAAATATGGAAGAAACCTCAGGAGATGCAGTTCAGACAGAGATCCCCTCTACTTGAACACCGGGTGTGCAATAAAAGGATGCAACAATACGGGAAGATATAAATATAACTAGCGCTGGGCGATATGGCCTAAAAATAACATTTCAGTTTTTTTTTTTCACACTTACGGACGATTCTCGATTTTAGTCTTGATTTTTCTTGTTTTTCTCCGAACTAACTAAAAAAAAAGATCAAGCCGTATCTTCTTTATTAAAATAATAAAAACAAATAATGATAATTTTAAATAAAACTGTAGGGCTTTCTAAACAAAAACTTGCAAAATAAAATATTTTTGCAGCAATGTCCAGGTTCCTTGTGAGGAACACCAGCCTGTCTGCTGCCTCTGGCTTGATGCTCTGACATGTTACAGTATTCCACTGTATAAAGACCCTCTGATCAGACGCCATGACACTGGAAAATGATGCAGCTAACGTCTTTGCTTTTTCACTGCAGAGCTGCATTGCTGCCACTCAGCTGCATGTTTCTGTTGCAGCTGCTTAAATATGTTTAAAATGCTGCTACTTTTAGTAGCTGCAGCTCCTATAAACTTTACAGACACACTGGTTTGTTCCACACTGTGAAGCGCAAAACCGAACTACTTCCACATGACTGATGTGATGAAGTGATGTTACCTTTTTTAGGAACAAGCTCATCCTCAATGCTTTGTTGCCATCTTGCTAGCACGTCTTGACCTGCTGAAAGCTTCATGGGAGTGGCATCAACGAACGTGATGGAAGGTTGATTGGTAAGGTTGGCAACTGCATCCGTGTCTGCTGGAGGCAGAGCCTCGTGGACTCACGTAAAGAATAAACAAGGCTTGCAGGTTTAATGCGCACAAAACGGGAACGGGCTTGATTGACGGAGAGCGACCTGCTGCCGTATTTTCCCCGTTAAAAATAGTTAGATATTAGTTTTGTTTTTTAAATCTCAATTTTGCGATTCAGCCATTTTACACATCGTGCCAAAATGCAAACTCAAATTAACTGATCAAATTGATTTATTACCCAGCCCTAAATATAACTAAAGCAACAGAGCCCCACTCCAGTAAGAGGCTCTGAATCCACAAAGATGCAGCCAATATGAAATCATAAAGTCATGAGATGTTCCGGTGAGGAGAGAACCATGATGGAGGAAAGAGTCAGTTATCGAAACTGTTTCACTTACAGCCTTTGATAACCGATCACCAGAAAATATCTAGTCTTGTGTTGTGGCATAACTGCTGTATCGACATACTGTGTAATATATTTACTCCTCTGTCTGGAGCGGCATTAAACAAACAGGCCTCACAGCTCGCTGACAGATGTTCCATTTATCGCAAACTCAGTTTTGCTATGAGCAGAGACGGTGAAGGTCATTACCTCTTTGGCGTGTCTCAGGCCTCTCTCCCACGCGCTCTCCACAGGAGGCTCCACGGGAGGAGGAGGCGGCGGGAGCTCCTCCACTGCAGGTCCACCCTGAGACAAGGACGCACACAAAACGTATTTAGCAGTTGCTCCACACGTGCATGTGACTGTCAGCACGCTGTGGTTATAGATGCTGTAGATCACAGCACTGCGAATAAAGAAAAGCTTTAAGTCAGAGCCCGTCAATCAGCTGTTTGACCACTGTGAAAGTATTAAATCCTCTCTCTTGCATTATAACACCAATATCTATTTTTTTATTGTCATTTTTCATTATTTATGAATGAAAAGGATCACACTGCTGATCGTGCATGTTTGAGTCCAATAAATTCAATCTGCATGTATATTATATGACTGGCAACTATTTTCATATTCAATTCAAATTTTAGAATCCTTTTTCCTACCTTCCAGGCAGCCATTGGTTTCGATTTATTCAAGTAGGCTATTCAACATGCAGAGACGTGAAACGTGCTTAAGATACAAAATCCATCACAGTGAACCAGTTATTATTTTTTCTCGAACTTACTTAATTGAACCGATTCAACATAGAGCTACATGGAAGGAAATGTATGACTCCACCAGGAAATATTGCCCAAGGAGACAACTTCTTTTACCGAGAAATTAAAGGACCATACCAGCCATTTTGCATGTTTGAGCCTAATATATTCAATTTTCATACAAGTAACATTACTGACAATCATTTCTGAAAGGATAAAACTGTATTTCAGCTTTCCTGATATTCTGCAAAATCTCTTCATCTTTCAAAATCAAATATTCAAGCGATACACCCACCTTAAAAATCCATGTTTCTCCTGCTAATAGTTACACAGCCTTATGAAGTCACGGTCCTTTAAATTTTTCAATTAACGCAGATCTTCTTTTGGGACTATATTCCCTGGTGGAGACATACATTCACTCTGCGCTCTTTATTGCACTTAAATGCTAAAATTATGTAACTTCAAGAAAAAAAAAAAATCTGAATACACATCTTGTTCACGATAATGGCTTACCTATCCCAAGAACGTTTCAAGTATCAACAAAATGATTTTAATAGCGTACCAGAATGAACTGAAACCAATGGTGGTCTGGAAGGTAGGGAAAACATTTTTTAATTCAAATAATTTAAACATTCTTTAATTCACCGTTCCAGTAGTATGCTTTGGGAAATGATTGCCAGTAATGTTACATGTATGAAAATTTAATATATTAGGCTCAAACATGAAAAATGGATGGTATGGTCCTTTAAAAATGACTGTGTCTTCTACAATTGTGTTAAAAGGTGAAACACTGGTTTCATTAAGGTGTGTGTATCACCTGAGCATTTGATTTTGAAAAATTAGAGGATTTGGTAAAATGACACAAAAACTAAAATGCAGTTTTACATTTTGTAAAATTGTTGGCAGTAATGTAACATGTATGCGAATAATAATTTAATGGGCTAAAACATGAAAAAGCACTGGTATGGTCCTTTAACTGGCAGCCTGGATTGATTCATTTGTGTCAGAGCGCCTCTAATGCAAATTCTCCGTCAGGAAAAGAGAGTGAAAGTGAGAGAGCATCACCCAGAGAAAACAGAGAGTGAGAGAGAAAAGTGAGAGAGAAGAGTGAGACACACCCAGGGGTTATTGGGCATGAGTGGGTGTGGTCCTCCAGGAGGTGCTCCGTTCGGTGAGAAGTGGTCTGGCTTTGTGATGAGGGAATAGTTTCCTTTGTCGTTGACTCCAGGGTGGATGAACCTACAGTTCATACCCCAAGTACAATTTCCTGGAAAAAAAACATCAAAACATAATTATTAGGCAGAAAGACAAAAAAGGCCAAATAAATAAGTACCATAGGCTCCAGCCCCCCCGTGACCCTCAACAGGACAAACGGGTTTAGAAAATGGATGGATGCATGGATAAATAAGTGCCAAAACAGATTATTAATGTTATTAAAGGACAATACCTGCAAGTTTGCATGAGACCAATTTATGCAACATGCACATGCTTTACGTTACTGACAACCATTTCCCATAACATACTACCAGAGTGTTAAATTTTAGGATTTTTTTCCCCCCTGCCTTCCAGGTTTTGAGTTCATTCCAGTACACTATAAAAAAATCAACTTGTAGAGACTTGAAACATGCCTGAGATATGTAATCCATCACAGCTAACATGAAGTCTATTACGTTTTTGTCAAAATAACCTTATTTAACCGATCTAACACAGAGCTACGTGGAAGATAATGTACGTCTCCACCAGGGATTATAGCCCCAGGAGAAACCTCTTTTTACAGAGAGAATAAAAACAACCATCCCTTCTACATTTGGGCGTAGGTGTTTGCAGGTGAAACATAAAAGTTTTATCACCTGCTCATTTTATTTTAAAGATCAAACTAAAACTAAACTAAAATATAGCTTTATGTTTTGGAAAATAGTTGTCAGTAATGTATGTGTGTGTAGTATTTATTGGGCTTAAACCTGCAAAATCATCAGTGGTCCTTTAATCAGTACATGCCTAACAGAGAGAGAAAAGAAATCTTATTGCTATGTACAAGGACTCCCCCTGCTGTTACACACCTCAAATAACATGATTGGACAAAAACTAAAAACTATGAAAACTTTCCACCTGTGCAGTTCAAAGCTTAAAAAAACAAACAAACAAACAAAAAAAAGGGTTGGGGCACAGGTCTATGATTCTAAACCTACCTTTAACGAAGAACCTGCAGATTGGACGTGGCCTGATTTTCCTGTCCGATGGATCTTTGACCTCTCCTTCCTCCAGGTCATCATCCTGCTCCAGCGCACACAAAGCACATCATCGCACCTTTAAATCCTCATAAACGAAGCATTCGGAAAGGATCTTGTTTGTAAGACCTCTGCCAGATTTGCAGTAAGCAACGAAACAAAACATCTGCAAATGTGTAATATTTAGAAAAAGGAATCGCAGTACGGAAATGTAAATTCCATTCTGATTGCTATGAAAATTTGCGAGACGTTTGTCACATCGCTTTTTTCTCTCTTTTCACCGAGTGAAAAGAGAGAAAAGAGCGATGTGACAAACGTCTCGCAAATTTTTGATGAAACAGCAAAGCTTTTTGCCAGTATAACCAAGTCATAATGATTTTCCTTCGCAAAAATTACTTCTGTGCTTCTTGAGAAACCGCTTATTTTCACCGTAATGGTCATGTGAACATGCTATCTGATCCAGTCGCAAATCATTTTAATACTTTCTCACATACAGTTTCTTCCCTCCATTTTCAGGTAACTCAGCATGTGTAATTGTCAAGTTGAGAAGACGCAGATAAAAGGTTCTGCCAAAGGGAACTTCACTGGATCCATACGTTAGATTCTTCACATCCTTTGAGCTTAAATGTGGATTTTGATATGAGTTTCATGCTATAAATGTTACAAATGTAGCTAGGTGATTATATTAAATGACCATACCACCATTTTACATGTTTGAGCCTAATATGTTCAATTTTCATACACGTAATGTTACTGACAATCATTTCCCAAAGTATACTANTTTGAGCCTAATATGTTCAATTTTCATACACGTAATGTTACTGACAATCATTTCCCAAAGTATACTATAGGAACGGTGAATTAAATATTTTTTCCTACCTTCCAGACCTCCATTGGTTTCAGTTCATTCTGGTACGCTACTAAAATCAACTTGATACTTGAAACATTCTTGGGATAGGTAATCCATCATCACTAAGGAGACGTGTATTTAGGTTTTTTCTGAAGTTTCGTAATTTTAGCATTTAAGCTCAATAAAAAGCGTGGAGTGAATGTGTCTCCACTGGGGAATATAGTCCCAAAAGAAGACCTGTGTTAATTGAAAAATTGAAACAACAGTGACTTCATAAGGCTGTGTATCTATTAGCAGGAGAAACATGGATTTTTAAGGTGGGTGTATCACTTGAATATTTGATTTTGAAAGATTAAGAGATTTTGCAAAATATTAGGAAAGCTGAAATACGGTTTTATCCTTTGGGAAATGACTGTCAGTAACCTTATATGTATGAAAATTTAATATATTAGGCTCAAACATGCAAAACGGGTGGTATGGTCCTTTAAGGACTGTTAGCATTGTACTTGATGATGATGTCTGATGTATTGCAACACTTTCCCCTTTTTATAGAACTCTTTGGATAACTGTACTGATTGTATTGTTTTACTTCCTTTGCACTGTGTCTTTAATCTTGTAGCTTGCGATACTGTTGGGCTCTTGCTATATGTTTGTGCAGGAGCTGCTAGTTGCAAGGTACGGGACTTCATATCCCAGGTGCACCTGTACGATCTAACACAGGTGTATTCAGTCTACTCCACTGTAAGACTTAATATATTGTTGTCTGAGGTCAGAGGATTGTTTACACTTGATTATACCCAAAACACTTACTAAGACTGGTAAGAGATCTTTTATAGCGTCTGCCCTAACTACATGGAATTGTCTCCAAAAGGACCTAAAAATGAAATCTCTTATTCAACTGTCTAGTTTATAATTATTTATAAGAGATATATTGGCTCGGTCTGTCATGTCTTGCTCCTGTTTTTTTTTTAGCATGTTATTACGGAATCTCCATCGATTTGGCTTTTGTTTGTGTGTTTTTGTGCTTTAAATGTTCTTTTTAATCGTGTTCTAAATTGTTTAATCGCTTTTAATCGTTTAATCATGTAATTTCATCTTGTCAGCGTGTTGTGTGACATTGTTCTGTTATTTGTGCAACATTTGGACGCTGCTGTCTCGGCCAGGTCTCCCTCGCAAAAGAGATTCTGAATCTCAAGTGGGCTTCCTGTTAAAATAAAGGTTAAATAAAAAATAATTTTAAAAAGACATCATGATTGTTGTTGAATTTATGCCCTGAAGAAGATCTATGACCAAATGTTTGGCAATAAAGCTTTTTACTTGCACTGGATCCAAGTGTGCAGTAGGGCTGGGTCATATCATATCCTTCACAATAATACCGGTATTTTTTTTACATGATAAAAAATTTGTCATATCACGATATTGTGACGTGACGACGTAACGTGTGGTTAATGATGCATAGCGCATGCACAAGACTATCCCGAACAAGCATGGCCCAGAGTAGCGAGTCTGCATCCGAAAAGTTGGTGCCTAAAAAGGAGCTACAGCTGTTGCGTGGAAACAGTTTGGTTACAAGAGTTCAGATCTCCAACAAACAACACTCATTCGCAAAATACGCAAGAAAATGATAACTGCCAAAGGTGGGAACACGACGAATTTGTTCCACCACCTGAAGCATAAACACCCCGAGTGAACACCAGCAGTTTCAGAACTCACGGGAGGAGGAGAGCAAAGCAGCAGCTGATTTGAGACGCAAAACAAGCAGGAAGTGAGTGTGACACAAACTCAGCCAAGTATACCTGCAGCATTCGCACGCTGTTCTCCCTATGAGAGAACTTTTTGTCTCACTAAAGACATGATGCCAGTCCAAACAGCAGAAAAAGGTTTTAAACGACTTCTAAAAAAACTCCACCCCAGGTACAACAGACATTAAAGGACCATAACGGCCATTTTGCATGTTTGAGACTAATATATTCAATTTTCATACATGTTACATTACTGACAATCATTTCCCAAGGAATAAAACCATATTTCAGCTTTCCTGATATTTTCCAAAACCTCTTAATCTTTCAAAATCAAATATTCAAGCAATACACCCACCTTAAAAATGGATGTTTTGCTAATAGTTACACAGCCTTATGAAGTCACTGTTGTTAAAATTTTTCGATAAACGCAGGTCTTCTTTTGGGGACTATATTCCCAGTGGAGACATTCACTCTGTGCTTTTTATTGCGCTTAAACGCTAAAACTAACTTTGAAAAAAAAACTGAACACACGTCTTTGTTTGCGATGATGGACTGCCTATCCCAAGAATGTCTCTAGTATCAATAAGTTGATTTTAATAGCGTAACAGAACGAATTGAAACCAATGGCGGTCTGAAAGGTAGGAAAAACATTTTTAATTCACCGTTCCAGTAGTATGCTTGGGAAATGATTGTCAGTAATGTTATGTGTATGAAAATTGAAAATATTATGCCCAAACATGCAAAATGGGTGGTATGATCCTTCAAGGCAATATCACTCATCCCTAGTGTTCACAGTCTTTTCCTTTCTACAGTATATGTTATTTTTGCTTTTTTTGCATCTTGGCTTTTAATCGTGTGTGTGTTGTGATTTATCTTAATTTAAAACGTGCTATCTGATTTTTAAAAACAAAATAAAAACCCTGATATTTGCTTTTGGCATGTCACCTAGACGTAACCCAAATCTACACATTCATCAGATATCATGGTTCTACGCAAGGCTGCAAAAAATCTTCCAGTGGAAAATGCACAAGTTCAATCCCAACTTCAAAGCAATGAACGTTTACTTACGTCAATCTCTCCTTCATCAATCTCTCCATCATCCTCATCCTTCTTCCTCTCTCGGAAAGAATCTCTCCGCAGTCTCTCCGACCCTTTGGAGGCGTCTGCCCTCTTGTGTTCGTTGTCGTTGGGAGATGGGGGGAGAATGGGCTTCTTTTCCCTCTTCTTGCTTTTGGCCTTGCTCTCCTCCGCTTCCTCCCCCTCTGGTTTTGCATCCTCCTCATCCTCCTCTTCCTCATGCGCTGGGACGCTGGGCTCCTCGGGAACCTCCTCATCATAATCCAGTTCATGCTCGTCCAGCTCCCGTGAAACGGACGCAGAGTCGTCCTTCATCTCCCTCACCGCCACCGCTCTCCTCCTCCTCTCCCGCTCCTCCTCCTCGGCTCTCCTCCTGTCATCTTCCTCTTCCTCCCCTGCCTTGCTTTTGTCTTCCTCATCCTCTTCCTCGTCTACTTCTGCCATTTCGCCAGCCAGCTCTGCCAAGCTTTCCTTTCTGTAATCCCTGTATCCGCTCCTCTCCTCTTCCTCCCTCTCCCCTTCATCGATGAAGCCCCTACCTCGTTCTGGCTCAGAATCTGGAGACTGTGGGGTGTCTATGACTCTGTCCTCTTCAACGTCATCATCTTCCTCTCTATCCAAGTGGCTCCCCTGTGGACCATCTTCATCTCCCTCCATCAGCATAATGGTCTCATCATCCTGTCCAATCCCCCCGCCTTCTCCAAGGGGCTCTTCATCCTCCGGGTCAGAGACGAAATCTGGCACCACCTCATCCTCTTCTTCCCCCTCATCCTCTAACTCTGAACTTCTCCCTCTGCTTTCCAGCACCTCATCTTCCTCCTCCTCCTCTCCCAAACCCCCATTCTCCTCTTCATGGAGTATTTCGCTGTCTGAGATGAACCTGTCCTCTTCATCAGCAGAATCCAGCAGCTCACTGTCAGAAAGACCCTTCTCCTCCTCCTCAGGTGACTGAGGGGACTGGGTAGGGCTTTCTGGAGTATCCATCAGATAATGTTCTGCTGTATTAAAAAAAAAAAAAAAAAAAAAAAAAGAATGACAGGAGCTTATTATCGAGTCAACAAAAACTTAACTCACAGATTTGATTCAGGCGACCAAGAAACCCAAAGGACTTTGACCAGTAACTGTATATTAAATCAAAAACCCAATACATGATGCTTTTAGTTCCACAGAAAGAATGTCACGCTCAATTCAGTTTTATGTCCGGAGTGGGCAGTACGACTGCTACGGTCATGATATGGATTTCTCCATAAGATTTCTATGGTAGACTGGATTTAAATTAACTCCCTATATGTTATCCAGTCTTTACTTGTGAGAAGGTAGTTGAAGAAATGGACATGGTAACATGTCCGACACATTACGTCAGCGCTGACCTCACTGAACCAGCACTTATACTAGCAGATATATATCCTCTTTGTCTGACTCTCTCTGTAGTGCTGTGTTTAAAATAATAATAATAATAATAATAATAATAAAAATAAATAATAATAATCACTCAAACTCTGACAGCTTCTTATGTCTCAGTTATAGCTCATTCTCACCCATTTCTCAAACTCACGGTCACAGATATTTTTCTTTATAGTTTAAAATTGTAAATGTAACCTGAAAAAAAAATCCCTCCTTACATATCAGCAACATCACATATGTGGTTGAAAAGGATCACTTTTAGTAACATCTGTTTTCTCCATATGAATAATCGGCATTTATCTTAATAGAGCCATTTTATTTGGGATCGATTCCCATTGTTAAGTATTGCAACTCACAGTTTATTCTGACAGAGCAAATTACAGGCATAAAAGGCAATTCTAGAGGATTAATTAGTACTTAAGTCTATCATCGGTGCCTGTATTGAAGCCTGGCTCCTCATGATTCTGAAAACAGATTAAGTCAAACTCAACCAGATATATGTCGTAATCAAATGAGCAAGAAAACATCACATACATTCAAATGGAGCTGGACAAAAAGTGAATTCTCTCCATGTACACGTTACAGCATGGCCTGAACTGTGTTGTACGACAATAAATTTTAAATGCTTTCTGTGGTTAAAAAAATAAAATAAAAAATCTTTACGTGCTAACAAATTGGATATCTATGGAGACTAAAAACTCATTAATGCTAGATTCCGTTTGTGCTAATCATATATAACACTGAGTTTATAAGAAACTTTCCAAATACTAGTTATTTGCGGTGATATTATGCCGCAGCAGGGAGAGCTGCTAATGTTAGCTAGTAAATAAATGATCTGTCTATGGTAAAGACTGATATAGTCCAGTTATATAGAAAGGCATTTGTGGTATACCTACTTGTGTGTACATAATAAACAACACGTCCAACTTTGTAAATGCTACGTTACTTCATTTGCGGCGTAACTTGAGTGCTAACGCTGCTAATAGCTGCTGCGCGCTACTTCGCAACAAGGCCCGAAACTTGTCCTCGAAAAACGGGGAGGCAAACCGTTGAATCCTCTACCCGAACAAACACCAGACCCTCCTGGACGAAAGTAAACCATCGCACTGTGTGACTTAAAACTATAACGAGCCGCACACTGACGCTTTCTGCGCGGACACCGCAGCACACTCGGCTTCTTTCATTAACAATGCAACCTGCCCTGCTTTAGCTAGCAGCTATGCTAACTCAGCCTGCTAACATCCACACATTTTCATTCACCTTGCCGACCTGGAGCTCTTTAAAGACGGCGCACTTGCGATAAGAATCGCCCTCTCCCACTGATATTATTGTTACACGATACAGTAAATATTAAACGGTTTAATTCATCCGCTGTGGTGGAGAAAATAAAAAAAAACTGCACAGCTCGGCGACAGCGGCCATTACATTGACGTCATCAACATACGACAGTGTGGGAGGAAAAAATCGCGCCAGAGGAGACGCCGGACAAAACTGATCCGAGATCAGAACGTGAATCACAACGTCAATGCTGTCTTCATATAAAGGAAATTAAATCTGATTCAAGACTAGAATATGGATCAGATTCTGGATTCATTCAATAATCAGTATTAAATCTGATGTGAAAAAATAATCTGAAGTCTGTCATCATATAAACAAAACTAAATATGACCTGAGAGTAAAATAGGGACTTTTTAAAATTATTATTATAGTTATTACAACACATATAATAAACAGTATGAAGTCATCAAAAAACAACTATTAACAGTACCATGTAGCAATATATAGTCTTAAAAAGCATACAAGAATACAGATACAACAAAATAGGTACGATCTTCTGATGTATTTCAGATTCTTTGCGTATTTCATTCCCTTGACCACAAGATGGAGACATGAGTCCTACAGAAAGAAGCTCTGTTTCCCCTAAAACCTTCAAAGTAAAACCTGATGTGCCAATTTGGACAGTTCTTGGTTTTAATAATACTATAGGGGTTCACAAGAAAATCAGTTTGATGTTACTGTTTGATGTTTTCATAGGAAGATAGGGAGATTTAAAAATATAAAAAAAAACCCAAGGATGTTACATTGTTACAGATTAGATGCCAAATTGATGAAATGGGTCTTTATAGTTACCATGCTAATGTGCCATTCTGATTTTCAGTATTATATAGACTTGATAGTCTAATAATTAAAAAAAAAAAAAAAAAANAAAAAAAAAAAAAAAAAATGTCAACGGGTTATTTCGTGATGATCACTGACTAGAGGTTATAATTTGACATTACATAATTGTAAATATAGATACAGTACACCATGAAAGGGACATTACACAAAAGTATTATTTTGAATAATCTGAAAAACTTTCATAATTATAATATACTATAGATAGATAGATAGATAGATAGATAGATAGATAGATAGATAGATAGATAGATTTCACAATAGTTTTCTGTTGATTTTACCTGAGTGTAATGAGACACAATAAAACCAACTATATCTGAACTGACTACTTCTGGATGGGTAAGCTCATACACTGAAGAGAGCTATTGTGCTTTTATTTTGAAGGCAAAATCACTTCTGTCAAGGCATTATTCAGACTTTGTGTGTGTGTGTGTGTGTGTGTGTGTGTGTGTGTGTGTGTGTGTGTGTGTGTTTGTGAGAGAGAGACAGAGCTCAGTAAGTAGCAGGCAGGGTGCTGTGTAGTACAGTAGGTAGACAAGTGTTAGAGTGTGTCTGTGCTGCTGATCTGCTTTAAGCAGCGACTGAGACGACACATAAAGAGGAGCAAAATTACGCTTTATTTCTTCATAAACAGTGATACCTGCAGATTTGAAGAAGATTCTGGAGGACTTCCGGGATCCTGAGAAGACACAAAAGGTAAATTATTTTATTTTCTCTTGCAAACAACCCAAATAATGAAAAGTTTAGATTCAATTTTTATCTTGCACTCCTACTATGGTCATTAATAGCTGCAGCAGCTGCCGTGAGCTAGTGAAAGAAAGAAAGAAAGAAAGAAAGAAAGAAAGAAAGAAAGAAAGATTTTGGATTGTTTGAATTATTTGTCTGCTTTTATCATTTTTTTAATTAATCTTTGATTTTTTAATATATATTGACATTCACTGAGCAACCACAATCTTTACCTGGTGGAGCAGTGGACCAGTCAGAGATTTGGTGCCTCGCTCAGGGGCAACTCAGCATCACCCACTTCTCCTGCCCACATTTTTTGGCTTGTCCAGGATTTGAACCAGTGACCTCCAGCCTGAAACCTTTAATAAGTTTAATCAGAAGCCAGACATCTGCTATATGAGCATGTCTCATGGGGACAGAAGTGCATCAGAAACCAGGAAACATTGAAGCCGATTGACAGTAATGACAGCCAGGCTTGTTTTTAATCTTAAAGAGGGACTAACTGAACGAATGCAGCCGAGATGAACTAAGAGACCAGAGAAAAGTATTACTAGGCTACATGAGACCAGCAGCTAAAAATCATCTTAACTTGGACAGGTGAGGGATCATCTTCATTGAATTGGATTTGGTAAAGTGTAGCATTCTTCATAGCTCAGCTTGTGAATATGAACTTTCTAAGTTTTATGAAAAGAAAAGATCAAGCAAAGTGTTCCCTCTAAGATGAAGTGTTTGGTGACATGCAAGTATATTTGACACAAAAGACATACTGACCAAATAACCATGTCATCATCAGTCATTGTTCCATTTCAACCACAGAAATTTCCTTAACTTACAAACTTACTCACTTATTTCCATTCAGAATCCCGAAAGCTTTGGTCCAGTTTCGGGTGTAAGAGATTTGTAATGTTGCAGCACAGTAAGGGTTTTCTAGTATCAGCGTTCCATTAGGAACTGCTCCACCCAAAGTTGTTGCCAACATGTCAAAGAAGAAAAACATTTTATTCCTGAAGTTAATTTGAGACGTCGTCTCTATATAAGCCAGGAAGCCTGTTACTCAAGGCTTTAGAAACTACAATGGATTGTCAATATGCATTTATATTAAATTATAAGAGGCATATTCCCCTATATTCCTTTTTAAGCTCTATTTTTATTATTATTATTTATTATTATTATTAATTTTTTTGTGCAGCAGTGACTAATGGCATAATTTTTGGGGAACACCTAAACCCTATATGGGAATATTACAGTTTTGTACCAGGCTGAATAGATCGTAACATTTCAAGTTAGTCAGATTCCTATTTAATTTTCTTATATGGACCAAATTACCATGAAATTTAGCATGTTTTCTTGGTGGTGATATGTGGAGGTGTCACTTAAATTTTGTGGCAATTGCACTGTTGCACATAGCGTATGCCAAATTTGGCAATCAAATAATATGGGACAATTTTTCAGGCTTATTCAAATATGTTATGTACCAGAATTGCTGATGTTGTAATGTAAGTTGTAGGAGGCGGGATGAAAAAACTATTTAAAAAATCTGTTTAGGCAGAAATGGATGTGACGTATGTAGACAGATAGAATTGAACTACAGAAGTTTTCTTTGACTCACGTTGTGCAGGAGTTATAAGCTAAAAGTAAATGGCTTTATAACTGGCCACATGGTGGTGCTGCACACACCAAAATCAGTTAAATCAATTCTTCCTGTATGTCCATAGTTTAAGTTTCCACTTAAAGGAGACATGTTAGGCTTCGATATTTCCCCCCATGTTTTATAGTCGGCACTATGTTTGAACATTATCAAAGTTGCTAAACTTGAGGTTCACTCCCTTAGAAATGCATCCAGAAGCTTCACATTTGCTCACACATAAAGGTCTGGTTAGACAACAAGTAGGAGGACAACAAAAAGTGATTTGGTGGTAAAACTGATCAAACTGGCCAATCAGAACAGAGCTGAAATGTTGGAAGGTAGGCTTAAAGGCCATTGTGCATGTTTGAGCTGAATACATTCAATTTTCATATACATAACGTTACTGACAATCATTTCCCAAAGCATACTACTGGAACGGTTTATTAAAATTTTTTTTCCTACCTTCCAGACCGCCATTTCAGTTCATTCTGGTATGCTATTAAAATCAACTTAATGATACTTGAAACGTTCTTGGGATAGGTAATCTATCATCATGAACAACACATGTATTCAGTTTTTTTAGAAGTTATGTAATTTTAGCATTTAAGTGCAATAAAAACCGTGGAGTGACTGTATGTCTCCACCAGGGAATATAGTCCCAAAAGAAGACCTGCGTTTATGGAAAAATTTAAAGGACCGTGACTTCATAAGGCTGTGTAACTATTAGCAGGCGAAACATGGATTTTTAAGGTGGGTGTATCACTTGAATATTTGATTTTGAAAGATGAAGAGATTTTGCAAAATATCAGGAAAGCTGAAATATGGGTTTTATCCTGGTTATCAGTGAGGTAATACTGTATGTATGAAAACTGAATATATTAGATTGAAACATGCATGATCGCTGGTACGATCCTTTAAGGAGACAATTTCTGAAACAGTCTGTTCTCACTCATTGTGCACAGGAGATTTTTTTTTTTTTTTTTTTTTTTTTTGCATATGCAAAAGTTTCAAAATAGACCCCCAAATCCATGTATTTTAACTGTATTTTATCAAATTCTAACCAACAAACAGGATGGAAAAATGAAATGAATGTTAAAAATGAATTGCCATCAGTCTGTCCAGTATGGCTGGTCAGAAAATGCTCAGAAGACCAGGTGTACTCAGTTGTGGAATTTTGTAATGAAATGGCGAGCGGATGCAGTTTGACTGATGGCAGAATAGCGGAGCTAAATGACTTTTCATTTCATGTTCCACCTCAATTTATTAGAGGAGCCCTCAGGAGGGAGTTTCAGTGTGTGTGAGGCCAGATAGGAGGTGAGTGAAAAGAGCAACAGATGCCTGGAAGAATTTCACAGTTGTGGACACTGGTTAATTAGGTTTAGGTAGCTCAGGACAAACCTCAGGATTCAGTTTAATGTTAAAGAAGAAGAAGAAGAAGAAGAAGAAGAAGAAGAAGAAAAGGTTCACACTTTGTACCTCCTTAATTCTGTCCTTCCATGACTGCTGTTTCTCAGCAGAAATATATTTTAATGAGAAATAATTTAGATGGAGTCAGCGTGACACTTTACCAGAAATGCGCCAGGAGGCATCATAAGTGTATGCTACAAAAAAAAAAAAGCATTAACACTCAACTCTTTGTGTGTTTCACGTCACAAAATATTGCATTAGAATGACTTTAATACACTCATAATGTGCTCCATAATGTAATGTTATTGGTTACACTGTGTGCTCTGTCACACCAAAATGGCTTCTTTGAACGTAGCATATTAATGTTTATCTACCCAGAACCTTGTTAAAGCTTCACTTGGAAAGATTTCAGCTCAGGCTCTAAATACAGTCTGCAGACCTCTAGGTAGTTTTAGGGGCTCCAGACATCCCTAACAAAAAGAGGATTAGTTTATCTTTAGTATTAATTTCAAGCTACACTGTGCATCAGGCTGTCTGTCAAAATGCTGGTCCATATCATTTCTCAACAACGACTGACATGGTGTGGTTATTCATGGTCCCTCTTGAGTGCCGCCAACAAGTCTAATCTTCCACTTGGCCAAGATTTTGGTCCATTACTTTCTAAAGTAACTGTAACTGGGGCTACAGGTAAAGGACTCAAACGCAGACCAAGAGGCAGGTAAAAGTAGATAAACAGTCTTTGAGATTGAGACAAAAAAAAACAAAAAAAAAACCAAGCAGACGCATAGTAATGAGATAATTTAAAAGTTTAATGGAGGACAGGCAGAGTAATAAGTCAGGGGGCAAGCAGGGTTAGAAATCAGTAAAGGGGCAAGAGAAGCAAACAGTCCAAATGGAGCTAGGCAGGGAGTCTGTGGTGGAATGGCAGGCTCAGTTTCAGGAACCGTAAGGCATATATGCGAGGAAAACAAATCAAAATGGGCTGAAGCAGGTAATCAAAAAGCAGAGAGCAAGCCAAGGTCAAGATCAACAGACGGACAGGTTGAACACTTGAACTTTGCTTCTAAGACGACATGGCAGGGGACAAAATAAACTGGCTGGTGTGTACAGTATACACACATGGCTGATGAGGGAACTGGGAGTGGGTGAAGCTGGGAGGTGTGCAGAGGAGGGAATCTCTCAGGGGGGACAGCTAGTGGACAAGAAGTGAACTGCGATCTCATGACAATAATGAGATGTGCTATGTTCAAAGTGCCAGAGGATGAACCTTTAAATCATTGGTGTTTCCAACACACTTATAGACATGGATAAGCGAATAAAGTGAATTCTTCTCAAAATTGTTCTCTTTTTTTTTTTTTTNTTTTTTTTTTTTTTTGTGCATTTTTACATTTTTCCTCGTCTCATTTGCCCTCCTTGTTTTATCCACCATATGCCTTATCTAAATACACAAGTAGTTTGCTTCCAAACATTCATCAAGTCCTTCTAGTCAGAATGGTGCATACCTGGGGGAGAGAAGGTGTGCTACGTGTGCATATATTAGTGTGTGTGTTTGTGTCTGTGCATGTGTGTGATTGTGACATTGAAATATTGAAGTTCAAAGGCTTTTCCCAGTTTGTCCAATTACCTTAAGTCATTTCTTATTTCCAGGTGAATCCACGGAGGCCCTCTTGGTGTGAGTGGTGGTTGGGGACTGGAGTCTGGGATTATTACTTTCAGGGTTTTCTCCTTTGTTGCTCTTCAGTGGTAGTTAAATCAAAATCTGCAACACAACAAAGGGACGAAGATGAATCACAGAAGGAAATGGGAAAGCAAAGCAGAAATGTAGTAGCAAATGAGAAAACAGTCTGCAGCAAACATGACACATCTTTTTAGTCATCGTATTGGCTGTAAAACATTTCAGATGTTAAATCGCCACAACTTTTCTCTTTTTAAAAAATAACTGCAAGCTGTTAGCTCAGCCACACAGTCTGATCTAAATGAATTGACATTTAATGAGATATAACACTGTAAATGAAAATGGTGACATTTCACATTCATGACCCTCATCGCTTAACTTTAATTAAATAAGCATCACCTTTGATTAAACCGACGCTTGAAGAACAGAAAGACCAACTGTTAGCAGACATGGCCGACAACGTGAGCTCCAGAATCGACACTCCCACCAACATCTCTCTCAGCCCCAGCTTCACTGTCTCCGAATCCCTGGAGTACAAGACCATTTCAGTGTTCCTGGTCCTGCTGGTGTGTGGCATGGGCATCGTGGGGAACATCATGGTGGTCCTCGTAGTCTTCACCACGCGCCACATGAGGACGCCCACCAACTGTTACCTGGTCAGTCTGGCCATAGCTGACCTGACGGTGTTGGTGGCAGCAGGTTTGCCAAACATCTCCGACAGCCTGATGGGTACGTGGGTGTTTGGTCATGCCGGCTGCCTGGGAATCACCTACCTACAGTACCTGGGCATTAACGTGTCGTCCTGCTCCATCACAGCATTCACAGTAGAGAGGTGAGCACAGCGGTGGGAGTAGGTTCACAATTTCACTTTGCTTTAAAGCAGCATTGGTTGATTTTTTTTTTTTTTTTTTTTGCTGCTAGTTGGCAGACGAAAACAAAACCAGCTGACTGACACACAGCTCTGATAAATTAATACCTTATAAATTTGATATGGCTTCCCGCTTATACATTCAGCAGACACAGAGCAACATTAGCAACCCACTGGGGGTCACGTTTTTGTTGACTTGATGAATGTTGATCTGATATTCACTCTGTTTTTAGCTTTATTTTAGTCTCCACCAACTCCTGAAGAGTAAAATATCAGGTTCATTACCAGATGCTTTTCAGTAACTTTGTTATTTGGTGTTGTGCAGGTAAGGTGCAGCAGTCGGCTTATCACCGCTTAAAAAAGAAAAAAAAAACACTTCTTCTACTTCTGGAAATGGGCTTAATGAGAGGCTCAACAGCAATGTATGACAACAAATATAGGACTGTAAAACCAAAACCATGAGGTAAAGGAGGCTAAAATGGAGCCACGGAAAAATTTTGGGAAAATTTTTGAGACTCCCTTCTATATACTATCTAGCTGCAATCACCCAATTTGTCTTTTAGGAAAAATTGGCAGAATTTATAAGGCTTGTTTTTAATCAGTTTACCTCATACTTAAAGGACCATGCCGGTGACTTTGCACTTTAAACCCAATAAATACAACCTGCATACACATTCCATTACTGCCAACCATTTCCCAAACATACTACTGGAGCAGTACATTTTAGAATTGTTTTTCCTACCTTCCAGACTGCCATTGGTTTCAGTTCATTCCAGTATGCTAATAAAATCAACTTGTAGAAACTTGAAACATGCTTGAGATAAGTGCGCCTTTAATTTTTTTTTTCAAAAGTCCTTAATTTAACCGATCCAACACAGAACTACACAGAATAAAATGTTTGTCTCCAGGATTATAGTCTCAGGAGAAGTTGGCTTTTATTGAGAAATTAAATGACCATGCCTTCTGCAATTGTGCATAAATGTTAGGAGGCAAAACATTGAATTTTAAATCTGAACATTTGTTTTTGATCAGTTATGGGATTTGGCAAAAATAACAGGAAAACCAAAATACAGTTTTATGTTTTGGAAATTGTTTGTCACTAACATAACCTGTATGTGAGAAGTATTTATTAGGCTCAAACATGAACAAAAATCACTGGTATGGTCCTTTACAATCTGTCCCACACATTTTTTTCTTGATTCACTGAAAAATTCATTTAATTTTACTCATTAATACATGAAATTTGCTGTTTGGTGCGACTCTTGAGTCACACTAACAGATTGCTGTTCTAAGCCCTCTGCTATAGTACATGCACACATGGGCACACAGCGCGTCATTGGCTTTATGCTATGTCATTAACAGACTGTTGGCATTTACATTAATCAACAGCCATGCTTTGCTTGAACTTGCATTGAGACTCTCTGTTTCCACTCCATCTGCAGGTACATCGCCATCTGCCATCCAATAAAGGCACAGACGGTGTGCACGGTGTCCCGGGCCAAGCGGATCATCACCGGGGTTTGGATCTTCACCTGCGTCTACTGCATGTTGTGGTTCTTCCTGGTTGATATTCAGGTTAGAAGGATAGATTTTACATTTCGTATCGCATGTTTCATACTTAGCTGGCAGCGTAACCTTTGATATTTGATTCTGTTTTAAAGCATTTAAATGTCACAACAAAGGCCTTTTGTGCCCCTTTTTTTGTGTTACTATGACGACAGAGCAACGATCTGCCAGGAGAGAGTTTTTGAGTTAACAGAAAAAGCCCTGGAGTCGCTGAGTTTCTACAGCCTACATACTCAAAGTCCGGCCCGGGGGGGGGCACATCCGGCCCTCCATCATAATAATGGTGGCCCCCCAAAAGTAATAACATATTTCATTTGGGATTTAAAAATCATTTAAAAGTCATTTTAAAGTCAATCCCAAATGAAATATGAGTAAATAATTATAATAACTATAACTATTTAAGAAATCTATGGAATTAGAAAAAATGTTTTACTTGTGAATTAATAGACATTATTTTCATAAAGTAGGAGAGCACAGCATGATGGGAATTGATTATGTGACTCTTTTGGATGCACGTTTATCCATGAAAATAAGCTAGCGACTGCCAGACGCACCTTGTCATAAAAACTCGGCCATTAGCAAACAAAAACAGACAATTCAACACAAAATGAACAGAGGACTACACATTTATGTTAACATCTCATGCTAATCCTTAACAGCCATGTTCAATCTGCCAAACAACAGCTGTGGTTTGCAAGGATGTTAACATCAAGCGAGACAAAACATGCTACTGTTCATTCGGCTTTTCCTCCTGGTAGCTCAAAAAGAGCAGAAAACATCATCTTTGTTCTCAATTCTGCAAGACCAAGATTTCATGGTTTGCTTTCTTATGTGACATTACTGCTAATCTAAACAAACTTAACCTGTAGCTTCAAGGTGGAGGGACTAATTAGTTTTTTTGTTTTTTTTTCCCCAACGGCCCCTGGCTCCCTTTCGTTTTGCAAAATTTGGCCCCAAACAAACTTATTTGAGTATCTCTGCTTGAGAGAAACATCTTTAGATCATGTGTGTTATTACTGTCTCATATTCAGGTCAGCCAGGATGGTCACGTGCAGTGTGGCTACAAGGTGAAACGGGATCTCTACCTGCCCATCTACCTCATCGATTTTACCATTTTCTACGTCATCCCATTGCTCCTCGCCATCGTGCTGTATGGCCTGATCGCACGGATCCTTTACCTCAGGTAACTGCTGCAGTCAAATCCAAGATGGCAGAATACTATTTTAAAGGACAATGTCAGTAATGCTACATGTCTTATAGCCTGTTAATTACAAAACACACATATACACATTCAAAGGACCATACCAGTGATTATGCATGTTTAAGCCCAATAAAGTATACCTGCTTCACCCTGCATATATGTTAACTTACTGATAACCATTTTTCAAAACATAAAACTATATTTTAGCTTTCTTTTTATCTTGCAAAATCCCCTAACCTTTCAAATTAAATGTTCAGGTGATACACCCACCTTAAAATTCAACGTTTCACCTGCTAACATGTAAGTTAGCAATTTTAATTTCTTGGTGAAGCCGTCTTCTCCTGGCACTATATTCCCTGGTGAGACATACATTGTCTTCCATGCAGCTCCATGTTGGATCAGTTATTAAATCACTTTAAAACAAACCGGCTTCTCTGCCAGGAAATACAGTCCCGGGAGGAGACAGCTCTTACCAAGAAATTATAACAACTGTCCCTTCTGCAATCGTGCATAAGTGTTAGAAGGCAAAATATTAAATTTTAAGGTGGGTATAACACCTGAACATTGATGTGAAAGATAAGGGGATTTGAAAAAAAAAAAAAAAGAAAATAACAGGAAAACTAAAATGCAGTTTTTTGTATTGCAAATTGATTTTCAGCTAACAAGTATGTGGTTTGTATATAATGGTCTCAAACATGCACGATCGTCTGCATGGTCTTTAAATGGTCAAATGTTCTTCCAGCCCTCTGCCTAACCATCCTGACACCAGTGCCACCACCCTGCGTCGGGGCTGCCAAGAAGTCTCGGAACCAGGGAAAACCGGNCCTGACACCAGTGCCACCACCCTGCGTCGGGGCTGCCAAGAAGTCTCGGAACCAGGGAAAACCGGTCGCCAGAGCCGGCCAAAGAGTGCACTGTCCTCCAGGAAACAGGTCTGTGTTTTTACCTCCTTCCCATCAGCCCCTTCTTTACTCTCCACTCTTGTTGCTCAATCTTGTTTTATCTATCAGGTAATTGCCACATGATAGTTCTGGTCACATATGACCCCCTGTCCCCTTGTTGATGTGTTTGTAACCTGCTGGGAATGTGGAGGCCATGATTTCTTAACAGCATGGTGATGATGCTCCTGATGTCCATTGCCTCAGAAAAGCGTCATCTCCTCAGATCTCTTCTCTTTCGAAGGCCTGAGGCCAGTCAGGCAGTAATGGCTTCTTTTCTTCAGGATGAGCAATAGAGTGTTTTTACTCTGAAAGCCCTCGTTCCCAGATTGCCTTGCTGGGCACATTTGTCTCTATTCTTTTATAAAATATGATCTTTCAGGCTTTTTTGCTTTTGAAAGAGTCTACCTTCATATGTTCCCTTCATGCACTCATATAGGTTAAAATGCCCTTTTTGTTCAGAAAGGGAAAAATCCAAAGAAGTTATATGGCATCTGAAAGTTGGATGTTTTCCTACAAAAGCAATATCTCTAAATCTCGGGGTCATTTCAGGACTTTGAATAATAATACTTTCAGATTAATTTCTGGGAAAAATGTATTTTCGCTTATGACTTTGTCACAGTCTTATTCAACAAAAATTTTCAAGTGGACAGTAGAGGGCACAATCTGAATTACACCCTATGGTACAAGCTGTTGAATGCTTTAAAAGTAATTGGACTAAAATGTAAAATTCATCCTGAATGTGTTACTAAAGAGTCATTAAAATCGGTGGAGTAATTTTGAATATTGAGAAAATGGCAAGACCAGCTTTGAAAATATGCTTACTTATATATTGGCATTCTACATTTGGATTCCAGTGATTTCAGCAGCAATCCAAATTATCATTATGAAGCTCTTTAGCTATCCTCCTCTTCCATTTCCCAATATACTACTTTAGCGGAACGTTTTAGGATTGTTTTCCCTACCTTCCAGACTGCCATATGTTTCAGTTCATTCTAGTATGCTATAAAAATCAACAATCAGAGACTGAAACACTCTTGAGAAACATAATCCATCACAGTATCTATTTTTTTTTTAAATGAATAAATGTTGTGTTCATAATTTTTTTGGTCCCTTTTATTATACAGGACAGCATTCTGTGACACATAAACAATCAGACGATCCTCCATGTTGAATAATTTGAACATGACATTACCAGCAAATGACATTTTGATTCATCTGATGTGTTGCATTCGCAGTCAAAAAAGGTTGGAAAAAATGAGTTTGATCCGAAAAAATAAATGCCACAATTTTGTTAAGCCATACTCCTTCGTTGATGTGAAATGCTATATTAACAAGATGTTGGTTAGAAAAAGTATTATTAATGTACAAAATGTTCACCCAAATTATTCACCTTTGGTGTGTAAAGGCCTTAAGTCAAGGATGGAAATAATAGGATTCTGCAATTTGCTGAATATACATTATGCATTGCATAATCGAAGTATGTGGAGGGTTTGCCAGGTGAGGGAATGCATGTGGGCGAGGCCTCCTCCAACTGTAATCATAATAATAATAATAATAATAATAATAATAATAATAATAATTTTATTTGTATAACACTTTTCAAAACAAAGTTACAAGNCATAATAATAATAATAATAATAATAATAATTTTATTTGTATAACACTTTTCAAAACAAAGTTACAAGGTGCTCAACAATATAGCAAAGTTAACAGGCACAATGAAATGACAATTAAAACAATTTAAACCACACCATAGGACAAATAAAATAAGATAATAAAATAAGATAAGCCGAAAATAAAAACAGTTTCCACAGTTACAGGAAGGCCATACGATAGAAATATGTCTTCAGACCAGTCTTGAAAGAAGATACTGAGTGAGTCAGTCTGAGGTCCTCCGGCAAGGAGGACCTGTAACATTTAAGAACTGTAACATTTAGATACCCGAATAATTGGATTTACTGTCGCATAATCTAGATCTGTTACTTGGAGTAGGCTTACCCTGATTTACACTGATTTTAATGTAATTAAGGTGTTTCCATGACATTTTGGGGGNGGAAATCGATTCATTGCCTCACTTCGAGTATAATGCAAGTTCTCACCTGCATGTAAATGTACTGGCTCTCAGCTCTTGGTGGTTACTGGTTCCTCGCCGATCCTCAGCTCCACCCAAGCTCCTTCTGGTTTGCCAAAATGTGGATTTCCTGGTTCCAAAAATCTGACAAGATGGCAGCAAGCGGCAAACCAAACTTCAAGACCACTTCAGAAATCTACCTCTGTATTTTTCCTCAGGACATGATGGAATCACTGTACAAGCGTATATAATTTTGCGTATTCTTTGTACAGAAGAGAAGCTGTGTTTTTACTTCATTCCCCCTGCAGTGGTTTTATCATTTATTTCCTGTTCTGTTTCTTCTTGTGGAACAAAAGAACTGACACTCAGCAGCCAGACTCATCAAAGGGTCCGAGCTCATGTCCTTTCACCTTGCTGCCTCGCTGGTCTGGATTGACACGCTGCCACTTGAGAAAAAAAAAAAAAAAAAAAACCCATCTGGCTGAATTGTTAACAGGAAGTGCCTTTATTCCACATCCAGGTTTCTCCCATAGCATGCCAATGAGTTGATGACCTAATTTCTCTCTGGCATGGCTTCTCTCAGCACGTCCGATTCATTTTTCCCTCACAGATTTTTCAGTTTATGCAGAAACAAAAGACCTGTATCTAACAACACCATACACTGATACTCCAATTTACAAACTTTACACAGTGACCTTTAAAAACTCATTTTTAAAGCTTGTAAAATGGTTGAAGTAGTCACAGGTGTAATTAAGTCAGAAAAAACTTTTGTAAGCTTGCGCAGATGATCTCATTTCTGCATAAGTTGAAATGTTTATGAGGAAAAAATAAACTGGAAATCTGAAAATCTGATGAGGGAGCCCACAGCTTAAAGTAGTTTCAGGTTTTCGGAGTCCAAGCTTCTGCTCTGAATTCTCTATATTCAAGCTTATTTATATGCATAATCAATTTTAAATGTCTGCTTCACTTCATTAACTGTTTTCCACAAATTGTTTGAGTTAACCGGGTATGAGAGCTGTAGATCTGCACATCATTTCATTTTCATCGTGACATGTGTCGGCGAGTAGCTGAAGCTGTTTGGTTCTGAGTCAGAATACATTTGAGCCTACACACACTTTTTTTGGATCCACCTTTTACTGTGGAATATATACACAATATTATAAATGAGGCCTCAGCTTTGGAGATTTCTATAGCTTCTAAATCTTACAAAACATGTCATGTACAGAGGTAAAAAGCCTTATTATTGAGAAAAAAGCAAAGCCGTATTATATTTTTCATAGTGATATGACCTTGTGTGATGCTTCTGTTGGATCTCTGCTCTGATTAGCTTCCTAGCTCTTCTATAGTGAGAACATATCTTTATTACCTCTGCCAAGAAGGTCATGTGATCACCGGTGTTTATTTCTTTGTTTGTTTGTTTGTTAGCAAGATATCTCGAAACAGTATGGACAGATTTGGATGAAATTTGGGGGACAGATAGATAATGTCAAGAGGAAGAAATTAATACATTTTGGAGGTGAAATTACACTATTGACCTGAGGGTGGCAGTGTAAATTTTTTTCCCCCTCTATTCCTTGGGCTGAGTGCATCTATTCATGTAGGCCACGCCCATTTCTAACTGATAGATTTCCCGCCATTTTGAATTTTCTTTCAATTTTGTCTGAAACTGCTGCATCTCAAAAACCGTAAAAGCTACAATAACCAGGCTTATCAAGTAGGTTCAAAATCTCATCCACTACTCAGGCAAAAAAACAAACAAACAAACAAAAAAAAAACATTACACTGGTGGGCCTGAAGGNCCACTACTCAGGCAAAAAAACAAACAAACAAACAAAAAAAAAACATTACACTGGTGGGCCTGAAGGTGGCGCTGTAACAACTATTTTTACATTTTGGCCCATAACAATTGAACCACAAGTGACAGAATCAAAATTCCTTTTCTCTGGATCTATATATGCATCCAATCATATAGGCCACGCCCATTTTCACCTGACTAGCTTTCCCACCATTTTAAATGTTTCCCAAAACAGTTTTGTCATATCTCAGCCTACAGTTTTGGGTCAATTGACACAAAATGATGCATTTAGAATATCTGGACTAAGTCAGAAAAAGTTATTTCTTTGGGTTTTAGGTTTTTTGCTTGTTTGTTTGTTTCTTTAAATATTCATCATTTTGCTACAGTTGGCTGCCATTGTTGTGTGCGTCCCTGCTTATAAAATCCTTGGTGGAGACATTTGCTCTCTGATGGCTTCTTGTTACTTTTCTCCTCGTCACTGACGATCCATTGAACTCTTTCAAAGACCTTTTCACATGTTGCTGCAGGTCAGCAACAAACAGTAAGTGCCATAACCACTGTTTGATTAAAGTTATTCACAGGAATAAATATTGTCTTGGATTAGCCTACATATGATCCATTGTCCGTGAGTGGGGATGCAATGGCAGGGATGCAGTTTTCGGCACACCGGTAGGCTACTCACCAGTACGCAGTACCGGAACCTCTGTGATTTTCATTTCAGAGTACTGGGATATTTTCGGGAGTACTAGAACCTCTCATAAATCTTCATACTCTACTGCAGAACAATGCAGAGGAAAACAATAGCAAAGGTTGCAGCCGGACGAATGAAATCGGGGGCCTGCGTATTTATATATGGGCAACTTTGTTGAGGGCGGGGGCCAATAAAATTTCATTCTCATAGTCAAAGGGCCACACATTAAATAAAACAAAAATCATTGTGAACTCAGTAGATACCTGTCAACATTGAGCTTTGAAAATAAGGGAGATTTTCTGGGATNACATCATGGAAACACCTTAATTAGATTGAAATCATCCCATGAGACCCAACCTGATGACTAGACAATGGCGACCAACACACGGATAAGGAAGGGGAGCAATGGCCCCTTTTATTTTTGTCCACTTCAAGCACTGGCAACAGAGGTTGATAAAAGTTAGATGACTCCAAAGCCCTTTGATGGGTCTTGAGTGTGTTACATTCACGGATTGATCTGTAGCTTTTCTACGCATCTGTGTGTGTTTTTGAACGAATAAAGCCATTGAGTCTGAGTTTCAGCCCTCGTGCAGCGGAGAGAAGATCACAATCTCTTGTGTTCAAGGCTCCGGTTAAGAGCAGGAGATTAGCATAATGTGATTTGGGATTTACATTGAAGTGTGCTTAATACCGCAGATGATTTTTTACGCTCCTCCATTCATCATTCCATCGGCTAATTCAATCTGATAAGAGCTCCATAAACTTATGTGTGAACCAAAGAATGGCACTTTTATGTTTGGAGATTAATACAGCACAGTGTGAGATTATTATGCATGTTTTAATCTGAGGTTTTCTGCATTTCTGTGATCTCCTCGATTGAGAGACCGGGATGTTTGGCCATCTTTGCCCAGGGCGAGTCGATATTGTGAATTCTTCAGCTCAGCAGGCAGAATTACGCATCTCACACTTTTGTTTTACAGGACTTCATGTGGGAGGTCGCTACGCTTAGCGGAAAAATAAGATTTGTTTATCAGGTTGGAGTCCTTTAATGCCGCTGCTGCATAATTAGTCATAATCTGCATATTCCAAAATATCACTGCGATGCTTTCTGTCTCATTATCGCAGCGTTGAGATAATTGGAAACAGAGCGCACCCCGCCTTTTCCCCGTTCAATTAAATGCTTTGTTGTGCAGANGATAATTGGAAACAGAGCGCACCCCGCCTTTTCCCCGTTCAATTAAATGCTTTGTTGTGCAGAGGCTTTTCTGTTTAATCTATCTGCTCAGGTGGCTGCCGGTAACTCACTGCTTAATGCAGAGACACAGACGCTTATCTCAAACACACACACACACACACACACACACAGATATCCACCTGCCACGCTGTATTTATAGTTTTGGCATGTATCTGGAANTGGGGGTGGGGTGGGGGTTAAGCATTATTGGTGAATGATAAGACTCATCACTGGAGATTTACAGGCTGAAAGGCTGAATGGTTCTATTTGCCCCCCCCACTCCCCCCACCGGGGTCCAGAAATATCTGAACTGTTACCATGGTCACCACCTGATGTGAAAGTGGGGATTCAAGACATGCTGATGGATGTTGTGCACTCTCTCTCTCTCTCTCTCTCTCTCTCACTCTCTCTCTTACATCTCTCTCTTACATTTCAATTTCAGCCTGAATGTCCTCGCTGTCCATTTTGATCTGTTTCTTTGGTACTTTGTCCTAGTTTGGTCAATTTTTCCCCTTTTAACATTACCACTTCCCTTCCCTTCCCTTCCCGTCCCGTCCCGTCCCGTCCTGTCCCATCCTGTCTTGCTGTCTGTTCTGTCCTGTGCTTTGTTGCTCTCTAAATTTCATTGTTTTTCACTTTTTAAAGGACCATACCACCCATTTTGCATGTTTGAGCCTAATTTTCATACATGTTTTTCATACATGTTACTGACAATCATTTCCCAAAGCTACTGAAATGGTGAATTTAAAGAAAAAATAAAAAAAAAATCCTACCTTCCAGACCACCATTGGTTTCAGTTCATTCTGGTGTGCTGCACTACTAAAATCAGCTTGTTGATACTTGAAACATTCTTGGGATAGGTAATCCATCATCAAGAACAAGATGTGTATTCAGGTTTTTTTTTTTTTTTTTTTTTTNCCGGGGAATATAGTCCCAAAAGAAGACCTGCGTTTATCAAAAAATTTAAAGGACCATGACTTCATAATGCTGTGTAACTATTAGCAGGAGAAACCTAGATTTTTAAGGTGGGTGTATTGCTTGAATATTTGATTTTGAAAGATTAAGAGATTTTGCAAAATATTAGGAAAACTGACATATGGTGTTATTATCCTTTAGGAAATAGTTGTCAGTAACGTAACATGTATGAAAATTGAATATATTAGGCTCAAATATGCAAAATGGGTGGTATGGTCCTTTAAATGACTAATAAATCTAAGAGGACTCAGTTACAGTAACCTCCTCTTAACATGTACAAACACACACACACACACACACACACACACACACACACACACACACACACTTTGGTAACTGGAAATGCTTCATCAGCCTTGTTATGATCACTCAAACAATCATGAAGCAATCAGAACTAATCAGGAAATTAGAACAAGGCATCACTGCTGGTCTTTGGAGACCACAATTGTTTTTCATTCACACATTTCTGCACAGTGTGTGACTGATTGTTTTTGGTGTTTCAAAACTTCTGGTCTTCAATTAATTTGTTGTCATCAAGTTCATCAAAATGACATCCTGCTGCCTTTATCAGTCGTTATGAGAAGACGCCATGTTTGGTTTTAACATCAGTAATTCAACAAACATGATCAATCATCATGTCAAATGAGAGTGTTGCTGGATTTTATATTCTGAAGATGCCATTTAACATCAGTTCTGGGCTTCCATAGGAATGCTCATCCAACTTGTTGCAAATGTCCTGCAGCGTGTTGGATTTGATGGGAAATCTGCTGGATTGCTTTGGGAAAAAATTTTGTACTGTTGTGCAACTTTTTGTTCTTCTGCACAATTATCCAGATATTTGTAGGAATAAAAGGTGATGATGGAACATCATGTACACCCCGCCGATCCCCTTATCAGGACCTGTGAAAAAAACCCAAATGCAGACAAGACAGAGTCTGGTTTGTGAAGAAAGTGTTCACACTAACAAGGCCCTGATATGAAAACAGGAGGCAGGTTCCAATCCAGGCAGAGATACACTAGGCTGAGGCAGAGTCAGGAGATAACAGGCAGAATCCAGGCAGAGACGTCCAAAAATCACACTACCAAGAGAAAAAAACAGACAGCGAATTAAAAGTGTTGATTCTCATTTAGTTTGGCAGTACTGGCAAGCCTTTCACATTACAAGAAATTATTTGTGTGAATGTTAGTATCAACATTACTGCAATATGGAGCTTTAAAGGGCTTTATGAGTAATTTCTGCATGTTTAAGCCAATGAATACAACCTACATACATTTTCCAAACATCCTACTGCAGCGGTAAAGTTTAAAATTGTTTTCCTACCTTCCAGGCAGCCACTAGTTTCAGTTCATTCAAGTACCCTATAAAAATCAACCACTAGAGACTTGAAATGTGCCTGAGATAATTAATCCCTCAAAGCAAACAAAACATCTGTTAAATTATTTTGTTGAAGTTACTTGATTTAACTGATCCAACCTGGAGCTACACACAAGAAAATGATCTCTCCTCCAGGGAATACATTCCCAGGAGAAGACAGCTTTTACTAAGAAATTAAAATGGCCATGCCTTCTGTAATCATTAGCAGGCAAAACATAGAATTTTAAGGTGGGCGTATCACCTGAACAGTTCATATTGAAAGATTAGGGGATTTGAAAACAAAATAACATAAAAACTAAGATATGGTTTTATGTTTTAGAAAATGGTTGGCAATAACGTAAAATGTATGTGGGTATTTATCAGGATCAAACCTGCAAAATCGCCGACGTGGTCCTTTAACTTACTACTCTTTGCTTGTGTGTTTCATCCGCAGGTGACGAACATGCTGGCCGTAGTGGTGATCCTCTTCGCCTTGCTGTGGATGCCCTACCGGACTTTGGTTCTGATCAACTCTTTCGTGTCCACGCCTTACCTGGACGCCTGGTTCCTCTTGTTTTGTCGGATTTGCATCTACGCCAACAGCGCCATCAACCCCGTCATATACAACGCCATGTCCCAGAAGTTCCGCTCAGCGTTCCGCGGGCTTTACCGTTGCCGGCAGACGGAGGGAAACCAGAGGATGCTGTCGATGATACAGACCGCCTACAGCACCATTCGCGAACCGAGAACCTCCCAGCTCAACAGCAACGGGACCAATGAAAAGGTCCGGAGAGCCAACCTGTGCACCTCTACAGGTACGATCACGAAGCAGAATGGAGGAGATAATTATCACGAGTCGACAACAGTCAATGGCAGGAAGGCAGATGATCCAACAGATACCAGCACGGGTCTTGTTGAGACATCGCCATCTGGTGACAGGAAGGAAGTAAACCTGCCTCATCAAATGATAACAAAGCTTTAAATGACAGGTGGGACAAAGTGTAAATACTCCCAGTTTAAATTCTAGGAGATCTGTGGATTTGACAGAATCCCCTATTAGTCCATCCTGACACATCATCACCCAATGACAACAAATCATTGGGTTCACCCAATCAGAAGAAAGCTGTGAGTTCTTCATGACAAGGTGACCGTGAACAGAATCCTCGTTAGGAAATGATGAGAGAGAGAGAGAGAGAGAGAGAGAACGACCCTGCTGAGCTTGATTTGTTTCAAGAATTAAAAGTGGGATAAAGTGGAGTCCTCATTGGTTGCTGATGTCTGATTTAAAGGACCATACCACTCATTTTGTATGTTTGAGCCAAATATATTCAATTTTCATACATGTAACGTTAATGACAATCATTTCCTAAAGGATAAAACCATATTTCAGCTTTCCTGATATTTTGCAAAATCTCTTAATCTTTCAAAATCAAATATTCAACCCCACCTTAAAAATCCATGTTTCTCCTGCTAATAGTTATACAGTCTTATGAAGTCACGGTCGTTTAAATTTTTTGATAAACGCAGGTGTTCTTTTGGGACTATATTCCACGGTGGAGACATATATTCACTCCACGCTTTTTATTGCGCGAAACGCTAAAATTACGTACCTTCGAAAAAAAACCTGAATACACATCTTGTTCGCGGTGATGGATTATCTATCCCAAGAAAGTTTCAAGTATCCAGTAGTATGCTTTGGGAAATGATTGTCAGTAACATTACGTGTATGAAAATTGAATATATTAGACTCAAACATGCAAAATGGGTGGTATGGTCCTTTAACCACTGTAGCCTCAAATCAATTTCTCCACAAAATTGTTTGTTCTAGAAAAACATCCATTGTTAAAAAATTTTGCAAAAAAATCTAAAGTTATAAAAAGTTGTCCATGTTCTACTTGATTCTATATGATTCTAGAAAATAAAATAAAATAAAAAAATCTCCAAAAAACCCCAACAAATAATGTATCATACATGATTTTAATCTCCAGAGGGTTAAAGATCCCAACGACCCCAAACCTGGAAATGAGCGGAGAGGCAATGGAATAATTCACATTGTGGTATAAAAACATATGGGCTCAATCCAACTTAACTTTTTATCACTATATTTTGCTATGAAATCTTTTTTTTTTTAAATATCAGATCATGTCCAACTTACAGGTTCCAGTTGGGAGAATATATATATTTTGTGTTTTTAATTCTGCATTTCTATTCATCAAACCTGTACAATGAATTTTACTAGACCTGAGAGTTCATGACAGATTCAGAGTCAGAAAAAAAAAGAGCATACTGTATTTATTAAATCTGCGTTTGACCTTGTAAGGTGTTGAAGTTCAGTTATGAATTCAATTAGAAGTAATTAATTGTCTCCTTTTTTGCTTTATGAAAAACCACTTTTGTGCAATTTCATTGAAGTTTTGACAACACAAAGGAATCATATGCAGTTTTATGCATAACAAGCAAGACATAATGAACTCTAATGGTCTGTTATTGGACCAATTCCATGAATATATTTATATTTTCTGATTTCAAATCTCTCATGCACCGTTCAGTCCATTATGATGTTCAGGTTTGGTGGGTAAAAAGTTTAATTAAAAAAAAAAAAAAAAAAANAAAAAAAAAAAAAAAAAAAATTAGAATAACAGTTTTAACTGGAACACAATTTCCAGTTCATATTAAAGATTATAGCAACAAATATCTTGTGTAAAATACATATGAGCAGTATATTATTATTTTCCTATTTTTTTCCTCAAAATGTTATGACTTCCTTTTCAGCATTATGACTTCGTAACATTCCAACATCTGTCTTGTAAAATTATGAAAATCTTGAAATATTACAAAGTATTTATTTCAAAATATTATGTCTTTATGTTCTTAATATGGCTTTTCTCATAACAGTAGGACTCGATTTTGAAAATAGATATTCTTGAAATCTGTTTTTTTCCTTCCTTATTTTTAACAGTATTACGTTGTCGTAAACATGAGCACGTGCATACTTATTATTGGCTGTTTTTAATATGCTGAAACTCGCCGATGTGTTTTTCAGAAAACAACTTTTAAAGTATAAATGCTCCATTTACTTTTATTCACTGATTATAAAAAAAAAACAAAAACATATCCTTGTGTAATGCTGCAGTATTTTGTTCAGAAACACAGCAGGTTTTTGGGAAATTGTCCCATCGGTCAGCTTACCCTTTAACTGATATGAATCATCTGTATTGATGTGTTATTCACTTATTTGCATCAGTTTACTGTGCAAAAACAAGTGTGGTTAATATTTTCTTTCCCAGAATCCTCAGTAAACGTGGCATCCCTTGTGTTGAAACGTTATTTCCAGCCACGTGGTGAATTAGTTGCTCGGTGGGTTTTTTTTGTAAATCTAGTTGCTGGTTGTGTGTCAGCTAAACTTTTACTTGCACTTTAAAGCTGTGAAATAGATTTTTACATTTGCAGTGATGGATTAAAGGACCATACTGGTGGTTTTGCATGTTTGACCCCAATAAATACAACCATACATTACATTGCTGACAACCATTTCCCAAATCATGTTACCGGAGAGGTAAGTAATAGAATTCTTTTTCCTACCCCTCCCCCAGACTTCTACTGGTTTTCTGTTAAAATGAGCTTGTAGAGACTTGAAATGTGCTTAAGATACATAATCCATCACATCGAACATGACATCTATTAATATTTTTGTTGAAGTAACTTTATTTAACTGGCCCAACATGAAGCTGCATGAAAGAAAATGTATGCCTCCACCAGGAAATATAGTCCCAGGAGAAGACGCTTTCATCAAAGAAATTAAAAACAACCGTCCCTTCTAGATTTTGACGTACCTCTTAGCAGGCAAAAAAAAAAAAAAAAAAAAAAAAAATTAAGATGGATAAATATTTGATTTTGAAAGATTAGAAGATCTGGCAAAAGAACACAAAAACTAAAATATGGTTTGATATTTTGTAAAATGGTTGTATGCGGGTAGTGTTTATTGACAAACATGCAAAAACACTGGTATGGTCCTTTAAGAAAAGTCTAGTTTACTTCTATAAGTCAAACTATTACAAACAAACAAACAAACAAACTGTATGTAAATCTGGCCAACATTTAGTTTCTTCCTGTTTCACCTCCATCAGAGTCACATGATAATGTGCAGTGATATAAGTGATAAGTTTGTTATGATAAAATTAATTTTGCGTGTTATTTCTGAACAGCATAACATGGCTGCACAGAACCTGCTCGATCATTTATGCTTTTTAATCTAAAAAATATTTGTATTTGTACGAGCAGTTTTATTTATAGTTTACAGTTTTGCAAAAAAAAAAAAAAANAAAAAAAAAAAAAAAAGTGCTTCATGAATGGGTTTTATGGAAATAACTGAAACCTGTTCAGCTGTTAAATGTTAGAGGCTCACAATAATAGGACGATGTATGATTTCTTTTGTTTTTTCTTGTAAAAGCTCCATCACGTTAAGTGATGATGGATACTTAAAGTGGAATTTATTTGGTTGTTTCCTTCATTATAAACATCTTTTGCTTTAGTTTTTCAATTTCATACAGTAATATAATTTTTCTGTACCTGCAATTGCCTTTTAAATTTATATTAACCCTCTGAAGTCTAAAGTCACTTTTGACAAATTGTTTGCTGATTTTTGGTGAGTTTCTTTTATTTTCTAGAATCTTTTAGAATCAAGTAGAAAATTGATAACTTTTTCTGATTTATTTTTAATTTTTTGTTTTGCTAAATTGTTTTCAATAGATGGAATTTTATTTCTTGAATGAAGAGTTTTCTTGAAAAACAGATTTGAGGCTCCAGAGGGTTAATGTTATTGAGGGTTTTGTAAGCCATGATACATGTCCTGAAACAGAAGAGGAACAGCCAAAGAATACAGAGTAATTTCCTCTGCCAATTTTTTTTTTTTTTTTTTTTAAATCAGGAACCTCACAGTGTTATATCACACTTATACCATTGCCATTTACCACAAACATCAAGAGAAACCACTTACTAATCATCACTATCCGCTTTTTAAAGTGTGTTTGTAGTCACTGATATGAAAAAGCTGTATATCATCATTGAAAAGGTGGATGCTAACATAAAATTGTAGCAATCACAAACACCAGATAAACTGAGGCATCCAATCTGCCACCTTTTATCTTGTGTATATTGGCATATGTTATTTCATTTATATACGCTGCCTGGCCAAAAAAAAGTCACCACCTGGATTTAACTAAGCAAATAGGTAAGAGCCTTCCATTGGATAATTACTGCAGTGATTAATATGTTTCAGCTGGCAACAAGTTATTTAACCCTAACTGATGCAGTGAGTAGCTTCTCATTTCTTAAACAACATGTCAGAAGATGTATCCTGTGGTCGTGGAAAAGATGTTACTCTGTTTCAGAAGGGTCAAATTATGGCCTGCATCAAGCAAAGAAAACAACTAAGGAGATTACTGAAACTACTAAACTTGGATTAAGAACTGTCCAACGCATTATTAAAACCTGGAAGGATGTGCTGGAGAAGACTTTACGCAGCGGTCTGACTCTCCCATCATCAATACAAGATCTTGGCGAAAAATTAATGCAACTCTGGACAGAAATAAATGTTGTGACATTGCATAAGCTTATTGAAATGATGCCACTGTGAATGCATGCCGTAATCAAAGCTAAAGGCGGTCCAACGAAATATTAGAGTGTGTGACTTCTTTTTTGGCCGGACAGTGTATATTGTACAGGTAGTCATATTCCACCAGCCTCATGTTGCTATGGCTCTTCATTCTGCCAAAAAAAGGTGGACAGCCTTTCATAGGATTACACATAAAAAAAGGAGCTGTCAGTGGAGGAAAGGCGCTACGTGAACACATCCTTAAAGGACAATACCAGCGATTTTGCATGTTTGAGTCCAATATATACAACTGCATACACATTACGTTACATACGTCTGCCTTATAGACTACCATTAGTTCAGTTCATTCCCTTACGCTATTAAACTCAACGTGCAGGAACTTGAAATGTACTTGAGATAAATAATCCATCACAGCAAACATGACGTCTATTAAATATTTTGTGAAAGTAACTTTATTTAACGGGTCCAACACAGAGCTGCATGGAAGCTGTGTGCCTCCGCCAGGAAATGTAGTCCAAGGAGAAGACGGCTTATACTGAGAAATCAAAATGTGCAATTGCGCATAAGTGTTAGACGGCAAAACATGAATTTTAAGGAGTGTGTATCACCTGAACATTTGATTTTGAAACATTAGGAGATTTGGCAAAATAACATAAAAACTAAAATATGGTTAATGTTTTGGAAAATGGTTTTCAGGAACTTAACATGTATGCAGGTTGTATTTACTTGGCTTAAACATGCAAAACCACCGGTATGATCTTTTAAAGGTTAAGCGGCACAAAGCACTGGTGTTGTTGCTATGGTTACCGCCAGTCTGGTACATATTGAACACTTATTGTCCTTCGACATAGAAACGTGTCACCTTGATAATGTAAACGTACTACTGGATTCAGTTAAAAATAGATCAAGTTTGATTCTGAGAAATCATGTTTATTTATTTTCATCAGATTGACATGGAACACGGAGAAGATGCAGAAGACGCAAAGCTAGGTCGTAACAAATTCAGGATGCTCTTTCATTCCAATCAGGTGCGACAGGACTGCTGAACAGATTAAAAATTCATCCAGAATGCAAAAGAACATCAGTTTTTTTTCTTTCTTTTTTTCCTCCTTAACCTGTCTGTATATAAATCATATAAACCGATGGATTTATAGAGTTCATCATTTATTGAGCGCACAACCAACTTCAAGCACAGCAGGTGACTTTTCTTTCATTTTTATGACAGTCTTGTACATTCTACTTTTTATTTTTCATGGTGACTCAGTTCACTCTAATTCAACCATTTCTACTGACAAAATCAATTTACACATTGCAAAAACTGAACAATGCTTTTACTTACAGAACATTTGTCGCCTGAAATAAATCCACCCACTTAAATACTCGGTGGGTTTTTAATGGCGCGCACCACACAGAAACAAATATTTTCTGTGGCCACGGTATATAGATTGTTATAAGGTGGAAGATATATTTAATTGTACATTTTAGAGCTGCAGCATGATTGACGATTGGGGTTTTTATGTTCTTGTGTGCTCTTAAAGTTTTTTTTTTTTTTTTTTTTTTTTTTTACTATAAGCAGAGCAAAGTGTTTGGTGGTGACTAAATTAAAGTGTATTTTTAGTTAAAATCCACCTTGTCTCCATAACAACATGTATATTAGATGGCTTTTCAACTGATGTAATTTGAAAATTCTTCTTTCTCTATGTGAGTATATGTGTGTGTGTGTGTGTGTGTGTGCGTGTGTGTATGTGTGTGTGTGCGTGTGTGTGTGNAGTATATGTGTGTGTGTGTGTGTGTGTGTGCGTGTGTGTATGTGTGTGTGTGCGTGTGTGTGTGTGTGGAGGGGTGGTAGCAGTCAGCAGGGAAAGTACAAAACAAAGTAGAAAATGCAATTAAAGTGTGGCCAAGCAAAAATCTTTTTTTTTTTTTTTTTTNTTTTTTTTTTTTTTTTTTTGGATTATAAAGTCCCCGACGGCTCCCAGCAGATAATTTGATATTTCTAAAAATTTCCACAAATTAGCTGAGTAACTCACGCACGTATTTCTGTTCTGCACACAGAAAAAAAAAAAAANAAAAAAAAAAAAGACTTCTACTGGGTATGACAAGCTTTCGTTTTGGGTAATTACAGCGTGTGGACTGGCTGATAGTTGCAGAACTCCCTCACACATGCCAGTGTGTGTACAAATGTGTTTCTAATTGTCATATTTTTTAGCCCTGGAGAGCTGCTGGCTTATCGTGTTTTCAGTGTAAATGCAGGTTTTTCACACCGTTTGATTGTCACGGTGGCTTTAATATGTTGTTCAGAAAACGTCTGATAGTCTGAGTGGATATGCACCGTGCTCTGTGTGGGTTTAAAGCATGTGTTTGCAGTAAAGTGGCTTTCTTTCAATATTTTAACCCAAAGTCAATAAAACGTTTTGATGAAGCGTCTCTCAGCTGCGACTCCTTTTGTTGCTTCTGGTAATTTGCTGTTGGGGTTTGCAGGAAAAATGTTACAAATGCCTCATCTTCCATTATAAAATACAGAGAAGACAATTCTTGGATCCCGATCTGAATTTGCCATAAATTTTTTTTTTTAAAAAAGGAACTCAGTACTTCAGTACCTCCATCAAGGCCAACAAAATCCTGAATGAAAAAAAATAATTAAAAAAGCGAGCCACCATGCTAAATTTAATTGAAATTAGCCCATTAGCATTGATTTTATAGCATTCATCTTTCCTGCTTCAGCCTCCAGACAGTGGTGGAGATCTTTATTGCTCCAAGACGGAAATTATTATCACCACGTCTCCATTTCTCTCTCTCTTCCACACACACACACACACACATGCACACACACACTGCATTTTGAGGTCTCATAAGGAACCATACTGGCGATTTTGCATGTGTGAGTACAATAAATACAGCAGCATACTCATTATATTACTACCAATCCTATTCCAAAACTTTCTAGTTTTAGAATTTTTTTTCTCCCACTTTCTAGACTGCTATTGTTTTTTTTTTTGTTCAGTCCAAACATCAACTTGTAGAGACTTGAAATGTGCTTGAGATATGTAATCAGAACAAGATGTTATAATTATTATTTTGTCAAAGTTAATTTAACTGATCCAACATGGAGCAACATGGCAGAAAATGCATATCTCCACCAGGGAATATATCATAGAGAACAGAGAAATTCAAACTACCATAACTTTTACAATCTTCTAAATGTTAGAAGGTGAAACACCGAATTTTAAGTTGTGTGTATCAATGATTTGATTTTGAAAAATTTGAAGTTTTGGCAAAATAACATGAAGCAACACAGTTGTATGTTTTGGAAAATGGTTGACAGCAACGTAACATGTATATGGATAGTGTTTATTGGGCTCCAACATGCAAAACCACCAGTGTGGTCCTTTAAGGAGAAATTCTGACCCCATGGTGGTGGAAAACCATGCTGGGGGAAAGGGGAAATGTCAGAAGCTTAAAGGACCATACCATCCATTTTGCATGTTTGAGCCTAATATATTCAGTTTTCATACATGTAACATTATTGACATTCATTTCCCAAAGCATACTACTGGAATGGTGAATTAAACATGTTTTTCCTACCTTGCAGACCTCCATTGGTTTCAATTCATTCTGGTACGCTATTAAAATCAACTTGTTGATACTTGAAATGNGACCTCCATTGGTTTCAATTCATTCTGGTACGCTATTAAAATCAACTTGTTGATACTTGAAATGTTCATGATGATGGATAGGTAATCCATCATCATGAACAACACATGTATTCAGGGTTTTTTTTTTAGAAGTTATGTAATTTTAGCGTTTAAGCACAAAAAAAGTGTGGAGTGAATGTATGCCTCCACCAGGGAATATAGTCCCAAGAGAAGACCTGCGTTTATCAAAAAATTTAAACGACTGTGCCTTCATAAGGCTGTGTAACTATTAGCAGGAGAAACATGGATTTTTAAGGTGGGTGTATCACTTGAATATTTGATTTTGAAAGATTAAGAGATTTTGCAAAATATCAGGAAAGCTGAAATACAGTTTTATCCTTTAGGAAATGATTGTCAGTTACATTATGTGTATGAAAATTGTATATATTAGGCTTAAACATGCAAAATGGGTGGTATGGTCCTTTAATAAAAATCATTAGGAGTCATTATGTATGGACCATAAATATCCAATCAAATTGCATTGCAGTCTGGCCAGTTGTTGCATCACTCTGACCAAAAGTTGCCAGATGGACCATCTGACATCATCAACCTAAAAGGAGAATGCAGAAATGATTTCTGAATTCTGTTTATCTTGTGGCTGTTTACTTTATGATAATGTCTGACTGGAAGCCATAATTCACCCTGGAGCCACGTCATTGTTTGAAATGAAGGATTTGGGTTTGGCTGTCTCTGATGCTGTCGCATTAATAATACCAGCTAAGCTCCATCATCATCCCGCGAAGAACTCGCCGTTAAAAATTACTTTCTTAGTTTAATTTCCCTCGACAAATATCTCTTCCCCTCTTTTCCCGCCGACCTCGTCTGGCTCGATGTCTGATGGCCGCTTCTCTCTGGAGTTTCACAGATCAGCCGTTGATAGCGGCAGTTCATCAGCACGGAAAAGCACAGAGAGAGAGACAAAGATATAAATAAAAGACTGCGGGGTGATGGGCTAGATTGCGATAAGAAATAGATGAGTTGTGTGTGTGTGTGTGTGTGTGTGTGTGTGCGTGTGTGTGTGTGTGTGTGTGCATGCGTGTGTGCTTGTGTGTTTGTTGTCCCACACCAAGGAGCTCATCTGTTGCTATCTGCCCGTCGCCATGTCACAGCAAAAAAATCTCGCCTCTCCAGATTGTAATCAACAACCTGACTGAGACGCTACGAGAAAGAGAGAGAGAGAGAGAGAGAGAGAGAGAGAGAGAGAGAGAGAGAGCACGGCTGAATTTCTTCACCGAAACATAATAACGATAAGTAGAAAGAATTCAAAGCCACATGCCTCTGCTGAGACTTCACAACCATGATACCTATAGAATAGTATAGAAAAATATACAGAATAGAAAAAGTTTTGAATTTTTAGTCACCATCTGTAGATTTTGATCTGAAAACACACGTAATGACAGACAGCTGTGCTGATTGGCTGATTGGTTTTTGGAGGATACATAAATCCAAGTCCCGGAATGTGAAGGCTTTGTACATACAAGAATCGTGCAAAAACCTACAGTTATCCAGACTCTGATTTATGGCTATTTAAATTCACCATATTGCACCTAGCTACAGGCCACAAGCGATCCTTTTCTCAAAATTGTGTTGTCACTGCGCAACAGTCATGGCAGTTTATGTAAAATGGATTGTGCCAACAATAATTTGGCAACAAGAAAAACAAAAAGGCACTCTGAGAGTGTACCTCCATGCTACAGTGAATTGAAATTAGCCCATTAGCATTGATTTTATAGCATTAGCCTTTCCTACTTCAATCCAGATCATGGTTGGGAAGCAGAGGAAGACCTCTTTATTTCTTTAGAGCTGAAGTTGGTAATAACTTTGGGTTAAATGCCCTGTCACTACTCCATTTAGTTGCTGACACAGAAAACTCAGGGACTCTGCTTGTTTCTTGAGGAGTTGTAGCTTTTTATTTGACAGCAAACGCAACTTCATACTGAGCATTTACTATTGCAGCAGTTATGCTAACCTGGCTATGCCAACATTAACCTGCTCTACACAGTGCCACACGTCTCTCTCTCTCTCTCTCTTGCTCGCGTGCGTGCACGCACACACACACACACACACTGCACATAAGGAGCCATGCTCCTTTAATATGCTAAAAAAAAACTTCTTCTAGATCTGACCCCCAAATTTCATCAAAATCCATCCATAGCTTTTCAAGATACCCTACCAAAAAATACTAACAGACAACAAACAAATGCTGGTGATCACACAACCTATTTGGCTGGGGTAAAAAACAAAACAAACAAACAAAAAAACAGCAAGAAATACATGAAATATATAAGAAAATAATATATTGGCCCATCCAAATATCTTACGTGCCAAATGTGGGCAAGCTCTGATGAATTCGTAGGAGGATTGGCGACATGTTGAATAAATGATTTGGGCAGTGTGAGCCAAGGAATTCAGGCACAAACTATTTTTCATACACACAGTTCAGTGCTTACCAGCCAAAATATAACGTGCATCTTGTCTACATCTAGATGTAGGTCAAAAGTTAATTACTTCTTCACTGACTCATGGCTTAATTTTTCCACCAACTTTTACAAACATATATTTAGGGTTTTGTTTTTTTGTTTTTTTTTAAGATATCCTGCAAACTGTCAAACTAACCAATGATAGAATGGAAACAGAGTAAACTGGCTGGAGGAGGTGCAGCAATAATCTTCCCTCAGAAAACGCTGTTATTGATCAGATCAGTCACACCAGAGCTGAAAACAGGATATATACACTGATCAGACGCAACATTAAAATCACTGACAGGTGAAATGAATAACATGGATCATCTGGTTACAATGACACCTGTCAAAGGATGGGATATATTAGGCAGCAAATCAACAGTCAGTTCTTGAAGTTGATGTGTTGAAGAAGGAAAAATGTGCAGCATAAGGATCTGAGCCACTTTAACAAGGGCCAACTTGTAATGCTAGATGATCAGAGTGTCTCCAAAACAGCAGCTCTTGTGGGGCATTCCCGGTATGCAGGGGTCAGCACCTACAAAAGTGTCCAAGGAAGGATAACCTGTGAACCGGACCGGCAACAGCGTTATGGGCGCCCAAGGCTCGTTGCTGGTCATGGGGAGNTAACCTGTGAACCGGACCGGCAACAGCGTTATGGGCGCCCAAGGCTCGTTGCTGGTCATGGGGAGTGAAGGCTAGCCAGTCTGGTCTGATCCCACAGAAGAGCTGCTGCAGCACAAACAGCAGAAAAATGACTGCTGCTATGATAGAAGGTGTCAGAACACACAGCATGGCAGCGTGCTGTGTATGGAGCTGTGTAGCTGCAGACCACTCAGAGTGCCATGCTGACTCCTGTCCACCGCCCAAAGCACCTAAAATGGACATGTGAGCATCAGAACTGGACCATGGAGTGGTAGAAGAAGGTATCCTGGTCTGATGACTCAGGTTTTCTTTGACATCATGTGACAGCCGTGTGTGTGTGTGCGTGGTTTACCTGGGGAAGGGATGCACCAGGATGCACTATGGGAAGAAGGCGAGCCAGCAGAGGCAAAGTGATGATCTGGTGATGTTCTGCTGGGAAACCTTGGGTCCTGATTCATGTGATGCTACTTTGACATGTAGCACCTACCTAAACATGACTGCAGACCAGGTCCAGTCCTTCATGGCAGCGGTATTCCCTGATGGCAGCGGCCTCTTTCAGCAGGATAACGTGCCCTGCCACACTACAAAAATGGTTCAGGAACTGAGGAACATGACAAAGAGTTCAAGGTGTGACTTGACCTCCAAATCTCCCAGATCTCAATCCAATCGAGCATCTGTGGGATGTGGTGGAAAAACAAGTCCGATCCATGGAGGCCCACCTCACAACTTACAGGACTTAAAGGATCTGCTGCTAACGTCTTGGTGCCAGATACACAGGACACCTTCAGAGGTCTGTGGAGTCCATGCCTCCATACTCAGAGCTGTTTTGGCAGCGTGAGGGGGATCTACACAATATTAGGCAGCTGGTTTTAATGTTGTGGCTGATCAGTGTGTGTGTTCATCCCTGGGACAGCAACGCATCAATTCATAAATCATATCTGTACTAAACACTGATGGTACAAACACATAAACTTCACTGAAGCACATGTCACGCGGGAGCCATTAGAGATCAGATATCAGCTGTGTGAAGGAATGACTAACATGTGGTATTTTCTCAGAAGGTTCTCCACCCGTACAGGCGGTAGCATCACTCATGCATATTTCATGTGCACATGAGTATGAATATTGCATGTTGCTGCTGCTTCTGTGTGGAGCTATAGATTCCTCCTCACTAAAGGAGAAATATTAAAGGCCTGCTTCATGTATTTAGTTTGTCATGCTGACTTAGATCTTTACAGTTGGATAATACAGCCAAATAATGTGGACGGTAATGTGTAACCTCAAGCTGTAAGAATAGAGCAAAAAAGAAAAAAGTCTACAATAAACTATAAAAAGTTGTCAATTTTCTACTTGATTGTAGAATATTCATGGAAAATGAAGGAAAGTCTCCAAAAAATCAGCAAATAATGTGTCAATGTCTCAGAATGGGCCGTGGGTTTGGGGGATCTTCTGTCTTCTCTGCTCCCTCAGGGAGTCGGATCAGGCGTCGGGTTCAAGGTCCTGATGGTACCCACATCTTACTCTGACGACTGGCAAATAAAACCATCACAAACCTGTGAGCCTACTGCAGAGCCTACCTGCTGCTCTAATATGAGCTAAAGAAAAAAATCCAACCAACACTTGGCGAATAAGTGGAAAAGAAAAATGGCTGCTGGTTTCCATCCTTATTTGTGACCATGTATTGCTGCTGAATTGACAGCCATGGCCAAAGTCCACGATGAAATAAGATTAGAAAATCGGGCAACTGCAGAGGTGAACAATAAGAAAAAAGCAAGACAAAGTGGATGAGAAAAGATCAAATAGGAATGTTTTACAAAAATGACAAAAGTCACAATCACAGAATGAAAAAAGGTACAATACAATACAATATTACAATACAATATATTCAGACTGAGTTTATAGATGTGTATTAGATTTAAAGATTTCTTTATAGTATTTCTGATTATGTTTAGTGTGATGAAAGTGTACCAACACTTTTCAAAATTAATGAGGTGAAACAAAAAAAGCAGCTTATTTTGCTATGTTTAATAATGCGTGGGTGTAAAATAAATGTGATTATTTGTTGTTTGACTGAAATGACTATACCATAATGAAAAATATTAATAATAATATAGGATACAGAATGTTTGATTGAATATCTTGGTCTTCCAGGACTGAGAATCACGTACATGTACACATACGTATACATGTACATGTATACGTATGTGTACATGTGTACCAGCATGACATACATCATGTCATATATCATACATCAGTGACAGAGTATTATTGCTTTAAAGAATCATACCAGTGAATGTGCATGTTTGAGCCCAATATATACAATCCACATACATGTTACGTTATTGACAACCATCTCCCAAAATATATTATTTTAACTGTAAATTATGGAATTGTTTTTCCTACTTTCCAGACTGCCATTGATTTCAGTTCATTCCAGTATTACTATATACTATATACTAATACTATTACTATATACTATTATATAGTATTACTATAATAATCAACTTGTAGAGACTTGAAAAACGCTTGAGATAAGTAATTCATAACAGCAAACAACACATCTATTGGTTTTTTTGCCGGAATAACTTTATTTAAATGATCCAACATGGAGCTGCACGGAAAACAATGTATTGTATGTCTCCGCCAGAGAATATAGTCCCAGGAGAAGACAGGTTTTACTGAGATATTAAAATGACTATGCCTTCTACAATTGTGCATAAGTGTTAGAAGGTGAAACAATGAATTTTAAAGGATCATACCATCCATTTTGCATGTTTGTGTCTAATATATTCAATTTTCATATGTTACATTACTGACAATCATTTCCCAAAGGATAAAACCATATTTNTAATATATTCAATTTTCATATGTTACATTACTGACAATCATTTCCCAAAGGATAAAACCATATTTCAACTTTCTTGATATTTAGCAAAATTTTTTAATCTTTCAAAATCAAATATTCAAGCGATACACCCACCTTAAAAATTGATGTTTTGCCTGCTAATAGTTACACAGCCTTATGAAGTCACAGTTGTTTAAATTTTTCAATAAACACAGGTCTTCTTTTGGGACTATATTCCGTGGTGGAGACATACATTCACTCCGCGCTTTTTATTGCATTTAAACGCTAAAATTATAAAACTTCAAAAAAAAACAAAAAAACAAACAAACCTGAATACACATCTTGTTGGTGATGATGGGTTATCCATCCCAAGAACGTTTCAAGTATCAACAAGTTGATTTTAATAGTGTACCAGAATGAACTGAAACCAGTGGAGGTCTGGAAGGTAGGAAAACCATTTTTAATTCACCGTTCCACTAATATGTTTTGGGAAATGATTGTCAGTAACCTTACGTGTATGAAAACTGAATATATTAGGTTCAAACATGCAANTTGGGAAATGATTGTCAGTAACCTTACGTGTATGAAAACTGAATATATTAGGTTCAAACATGCAAAATGAGTGGTATGGTCCTTTAAGGTGAATGTATCACCTGAATGTTTGATTTTTGAAAGATTCGGAGACTTGAAAAATAACAGGAAAACTATGTTTTGGAAATGGTTTGAAAGTAATGTAAAATGTATACAGGTCGTATATATTGGGCTCAAACATGCACGGTATGGTCCTTTAAATCCCTAATATAAACAGCACAGATGCAGTACAGAGCTTTCAGCCTCCGCTGGAGTCCAGTTATATTTAGATTCCAGAAGGAGACACGCTGTCACCCCCTTCACAAATACATGCACATACTGAGCTTACAATATGCAAGCACGCACGCACGCATGCACGCACGCATGCACGCACGCACGCACGCACACGCGCTCACACACACACACACACACACACACACACACACACACACACACAACAAACTAAAGGGCACTGAGAGAGTGTGTACCTCTGCCAGCATCAATCCAGACTTTTTCTACCATTACCATGAAATCAGATCCGTAAAGATCAGTAACGTAACGTGTGTGTAGATTGTATATATTGGGCTTAAACATGCACAATCGCCAGTATGACTCTTTAAATCAATAAATATTCTGTCACTGATGTATCTCGTGACATGATGATTCATTGTACAGTTGCATTGCTGACATAATTTTCTGCATCTATATCTATAACTGTTGAAAATATGTCAAAACCATTTCACTCTGCTGAATCAACAATATCTTAGCTCCTCATTGGTGGGAGTTGAACATTTCTAGATTTATTAATTATCATACAGCAATGCCAGATCCAAATCTATATCTGGATTGGGGTTACATTGCACATGTTGATATTCCATCAGAGGATTGCACCTTTTTCAGTAAGATTGATTGGAGAATTTTAAGACATTATTTACCACTAAAAAAAAAAAAAAAAANAAAAAAAAAAAAAAAAAAAAAAAAAAAGTCCAGTCATGACTTCTGGAATTCATTCAGTGGTGTTTTATGTAGATTTTAAATTGTGCACAACTATGACAGACTTGTGGCCCTTTTCCGCTACAGGACTGGGCCATACCGGGCCATACCAGGCTGTACTGGGTTGTACTGGGTTGTACCAGGCTATACTGGGCAATAACGAGCCAGAGATCTACTTCCTTTTCTGTTACAGTTACACCCCAACCTGAGCTTAGCTGAAACCCAGGGTTTTTTTTTTTCAGCCCTGCTTTGGAACAGCATTATAAGCAACACTGGGGGAATAGAAGACAAAGTGCCATGTTTAAAGGACCATACAGGTGATTTTTTACCTGTTTGAACCCAATAAATACAATCCATATTGTGTCACATTACTGCCAACCATTTTCCAAAACATGCTATTGGAGTGGTAAATATTCAAAAAGTTTTTCCGACCACCGTTTCAGTTCATTGCAGTTCGCTATTAAAATCAACTTGTCGAGACTTGAAACATGGTTGAGATACGTAATTAATCACAGCACATTAATTGCCTGTGATTGCCTGTAGCAATCACAGGCAATTTGAAATTTGAGCAGTGTTTCTAGTTGAAGTATGCAGGACGAGTTAGGTGCCAAAAAATAGCAATGAGAAGTGGAATACAGAAAAATGAAGAACAAAACCCTGTGATCCAATCACAGGGTTTTGTTCTTCATTTTTCTGTATTCCACTTCTTGGTGTTGTGTTATGGGGNAAATGAAGAACAAAACCCTGTGATCCAGTCACAGGGTTTTGTTCTTCATTTTTCTGTATTCCACTTCTTGGTGTTGTGTTATGGGGTTTTAGCCTCCTTTGTGTTTCTCAGATTAAACCACTACACTGGTTATTACTGGTTATTACTGTCACTACTCTGTGTGTTTTTGTCTTTGTGTTGTTGTTCAGGTGTTTAGCCCTCCTTGATAGAAATTGTTTATTAGTTTTAAATAAAGCGTAATAGGTTGGTCAAGGAGGGCAGGTGAAGGTCACACACTCACACACACTCACCTATGCACTATATACAGTATTATCTGTCTGTTGCTAGATTAAATTGCATATATATAAAAAATGGTTATGTCATTCTTGGCATACACCACAACTATATATGCAGACAGAAAAAAAAAAAAAAAAAGAAACACCGTTCAAATTTCAAAAATTTTGGAAAGCTTCTACTCTTTAGAAACAATTAAACATTAAAATATCGAACAATTTTATAGATTTCAGCTTTTTAGCTTCTGTTCGGCAGTTGCTTTGGCGAGTTGCAATCACAGGTGCATTTTCTTCAGGAAATGCATTTCTAGTTTAATTGTTTTTGTCAAAGTTACCTAATTTAACTGGGATAACACGGACCTGAACAGAAGATAATGTATGTCTCTCCAGGGAATATAGTCTCAGGAGAAGATGGCTTCTATGATAAATTAAAACTGCTTCTACATTGGAGCGTAGCATAACTATTATCAGGTAAAACATGGCCTTTTAAGGTGGATGTTTCACCTGAACATTTGATTTTGAAAGATAAGGTTTGGCAAAACTGCACAAAAACTCAACTACAGTTTTGTCATTTTGAAAATTGTTCGCAGTAACATAAAATGCATGTGGGTAGTATTTACTGGGTCCAAACATGCAAAACCACCAGTACAGTCCTTTAACACACCAGAGAATTTCCACTTTCATTGCTTCTAATCCAGGTTGGATGGTGAATGAGATACAAACCCTCATCGCTGTTTACACTTGCAGCAAGAAATCTACTGGGAGATGTTGGTGAATCTTGCCATAATCCTCCATCTGACACATTGGCATTCTGTTACTCATTGAATTTACTTTCTTTCCTCTCACTTCACATTTGAGCTGTGTGGGCAATATTATGAATTTTCGCCTGAAAATAATGGTTTCTTTGGGACACGAAAATTAGTCACTGTTCTTTGAAAGCAAATAAAGTTTAATGGAGTAAATAAAAGAGGATGAGGGAAGGAATGAAAAAGAAGTTTTTACATGGTTATTGATGGAAGAAGCTGAGGGAAACTGATATTAAAAGATGCCCTTCACATGGGGGGGNGGGGGGGGGGTGTAGGCTTTAAAGGTGGAGACCATTGTGAGGGGATTTCCGCTGCTCTTAAACCAGCTTTTCACCAGGGTTCAGGCACAGAGAGAAAGATAAATATTTCCTCTCACCCTCTTTCCCCATTCCTATCAAAAAAAAAAAAAAAANAAACTCTCCAACGCTCCACCTCCCTGAGATTACACAAATCTCACGACAAAGCGAGGCCTGCGATCCCACCCCCGCAGATTACCCAGAAAACGAGCCGGCCGAGTCCTGAGTGGATGAGAGCAGCGACGCAGAAGGAGATGGAACAATATCAGGGAAGGAAAAGATGCAACAGAGTTCATTATTTCTCCTCTCTTTGTTCATTAGCTGGCAGACAGAAAAGTACTGGCTGTGTGTAGTAGTACTGGTCAGCAGTACTATTAATCGCTGGGCAGTAGTACATTTAGATGGAGAAGAGAGGTCAGTTGGGAAAAGATGAGGATGATAATGATGATGATGATGATGATGATGAGGTCCTTTAAATGGAGGTCAGAGTTCAGACTGTACAAGCAGAGAAGCATTGACTTTTGAATTTACTACAGAGGTACTTTAAAGGAGCATACCAGAGACTTTGCATCAATAAATACAAACCACACACATTACTGCATCTATTTTTCAAAATATACTACTGGAGCGGTACATTTTAGAATTGGTTTTCCTACATTCCAGGCTGACATTGGTTTCACTTTATTATAATCAAATTGTGGTGATAAAACATCTATTTTTTTTTCAAAATAATGTGATTTTAGAGTTTCAAAGCAAATTCAACAAGGAGCTACACAGAAGAAAATGTATGACTCAACCAGACGATATAGTCCCAGGAGAAGATGGCCTCGAGAAATTAAAACGACTGTGACTTTGACAATCATGTGTCAGTTAGCAGGCAAATTGTTGAATTTTAAGTTTGTATTTATTGGGCTCACATATGCAAAATCGCTGGTAGTATCTTTTAAAGGACCATACCAGCCATTTTGCATGTTTGAGCTGAATATATTCAATTTTCATACATGTAACATTACTGATAATCATTTCCCAAAGCATACTACTGGAATGATGAATTAAAAATGTTTTTCCTACCTTCCAGACCGCCACTGGTTTCAGTTCATTCTGGTACGCTATTAAAATCAACTTGTTGATACTTGAAACGTTCTTGGGATAGGTAATCCATCATCACCAACAAGACATGTATTCAGGTTTGTTTTTTTTTTCAAAGTTATGTAATTTTAGTGTTTAAGTGCAATAAAAAGTGTGGAGTGAATGTATGTCTCCACTGGGGAATATAGTCCCAAAAGAAGGCCTGTGTTTATCAAAATATTTAAACGACTGTGACTTCATAAGGCTGTGTAACTATTAGCAGGAGAAACATCAATTTTTAAGGTGGGTATGTTGCTTGAATATTTGATTTTGAAAGATTAAGAGATTTTGCAAAATATCACGAAAGCTGAAATACAGTTTTATCCTTTGGGAAATGATTGTCAGTAATTGTGTATGAAAATTGAATATATTAGGCTCAAACATGCAAAATGGATGGTATGGCCCTTTAAGGTGGGTGTATCACCATTTGATTTTGAAATATGAGCTGATGTGCCAAAATGACACAAAAATTAAAATTCGATTTCATGTTTTGGAAAATGGTTTAATGTAACATTGTAAGTGGTTTGTGTATATGCTGAGCTTAAACATGCAAAATCACTGGTATGGTCCTTTAACCAGTGATGGAGAGAACACATGAAGGGAATGATGGGTGGAATGATGGGTGAGACGGACGGAGGGCTGGTGAAGAAACAGACATTGACTGACTCACAGGCTGAGATCTAAATGCCATGTTTAGTTTGGCATTTCCAGCCTCCATGGGCCTGAAGTGACACAGCCACTTAATTCTGTCATTACTCAGGTGTAATCGCAGCTTGTCTATGTCATGATGTGTGTGTGTGTGTGTGTGTGTGTGTGTGTGTGTGTGCCCTCTCTTAACATAGAGATAAGATAATATACAGTTTTCATCTCAATGCTGACTCCAGGACATATGATTCTACCTGAATTACATTTCCAGCTGACATTAAAACATCGTTGGTGCAGAATAACTGATATTAATGCTGATGTGTGTGTGTGTGTGTGTGTGTGTGTGTGTGTGTGTGTGTGTGCGTGAAAAGGTCTTTGTTTTGGTTTTCTGGTGAGCCAATCTATTCTTGGCTTGCTTTGTAAAGGACCATACTGGTGTTTTTGCATGTTTGAGCTTGATAAGTACTACCCCACATACATTTTACATTACTGCCCAACCATTTTCCAGAACATAAAACCATATATTATCTATCCTAATATTTCAATGTCCAGTATTCGGGTGATAAACCCAACTTATACAATACAAAATTTTGCCCGCTAATGTTTGTAGAAGGTGTGGCCATTTTAATTTCTCGGTGAAAGCTGTCTTCTCCTGCGACTATAACTTCACAGTCCTTTTCTGGAAATACCATGTTTGTTTATTATAGTCTTGTGAATAAGTTCACGGTTACTGTTGTCACTTGTGTCTGATAATCACCAAATTGAAACCCTCCTTTTTGTTTCAGATCTTCAACACACACACAGTCAAAGGCCCACGATGAGGATCAAAACCCACTGTTGAGGATGATAATGGTGATGATGATGATGATGATGATGGCTAAAGTGGAGACAGGGAACACAGCAGATCACTCCAGTGTACTTGAGCCTCTTGTGCTTTCAGCTGAGCTCTGCTCTCATGGGGCGTGCAGCCCTGTGCATTGACATGGAAATTGCACTGAAGTCATTGGCGTTCCCGTTTCCATTCAGCGGTGAGGACGCAGTCGGATAGATAACGCCGTGTGTCGTCCTCACAATAAAAACTGAGTGGGAGGAACAAAAAGGGATGCTAGAATCTCATTTGCCATTCAGTTTGTCGATGCTCAGATTGTTGCTCTCACGCTATGCTCAGGACAAACACACACAAGTACTCTCCTACAGAAATGCATTAATCATTTCATGTATCCAAAATAATTACTGTCTTGTGTTCTTGCTGCTACCTAAAACTCATTGATAGTCAGTTACTGCTCTCAGCCAGATGGCTGCTACATGTTGAATGATCCGGTTTTGGCTTTATGCAGTGTAAACAACCCTCGAGTGTCACAGCGTGCAGTTTTCACACCCGTTGTAACTCCCTGCAGGGCCACAATGAGCCAACAGGCCCCTGATGAGCGATAATGGAGAAGTCTGACTGAAGTTGCCCCCACCCCCCCCCAGCGAATGCAAAACCCTGGGAAAATAGTCTCAGTTGTTTGTGTTTGTGCTAGTAAAATTTTTCTTTGTGTTGCAATAATTTTTTTTTACATATCTGTTACGTCCCTCACTGTGTGAAAGGTCCGTTGACGTGTTTTCTTTTCTTCTTAGCTCTTTCACT
>VXCM01002804.1:4001-30593 GCA_014773175.1 Lucifuga dentata | reverse complement strand
AGGCAATGTAATGGGTATGATATGTATGGTATGAGGTCAGAGTAGATAACTACAGCAGGAAAAAAATGCATAAAGGCGCATCAAAAGGGCATAGGCTACTAGAGTCAACAATACCAAATACTCAGCATAAAACGCACACCAACGTTGACCACACAAGTAGCAGCCATCCATATGCATCGTATCAAATCCATTTTTTTTTTTAAACCTTACGTTACTTTTTTTGGACAAAGCACATTTGTTTCTTCTGTATTTACATTGTATTTTCTGTGCAAATAAACCTTTCTCAAAATGTTATAATTTGTTAACATTTCTTGGTGCAAGATGTTTTTCAGAACATTTTTAACAAATTATGCTTTTAAAATGTGANAACATTTCTTGGTGCAAGATGTTTTTCAGAACATTTTTAACAAATTATGCTTTTAAAATGTGATGGGGAAAAAATTGACTATTTCAAAAAAGTGGTGGGGACATATCCCCAGTGTAAATGACACCTATGATCTTAAAGGACCATTTTCCATGTTTGAGCCTAATATATTTAATTTGCATACGTTATGCAATCATTTCCTACAGGATAAAACCATATTTCAGCTTTCCTGATATTTTGCAAAATCTCTTAATCTTTCAAAATTAAATANTAAAACCATATTTCAGCTTTCCTGATATTTTGCAAAATCTCTTAATCTTTCAAAATTAAATATTCAACTGATATACCCACCTTAAAAATCGACGTTTCTCCTGTTGATAGTTACGCAACCTTATGAAGTCATGGTTGTTTAAGTTTTTCGATAAACGCAGGTCTTCTTTTGGGACTATATTTCCCGGTGGAGACATACATGTGTTGTTCATGATAATGGATTACCTATCCCAAGAACATTTCAAGTATCAACAAGTTGATTTTAATANGAAAAAAAAAAAAAAAATTCACTGTTCCAGGAACAGATGCGTTGGAAATGATTGTCAGCAACATTACGTGTGTATGAAATTTGAATATATTAGGCTCAAACATGCTCAATGGCCCTTTAAGTATTACTGCCACTATGAAAAAAATACTTCATTCAAAGGTTTACCAAGAAGTATTTATGGGAAAATATATCAGAGATAAATGTGCTTGTTGACAAGTATTTTTGGTCAGATATCTTGGGGAGATTATAGGGGTTGTGTTTGGATGTGGCTTAATTGCAGGTTCTATTTAAGGAGTTCTGTAAGTATTTATATGAATAAGAGTGTAGACTTGGAAATATTCAGCTGTATTGTACAGATGGTTTCTGCTCTCTGCGCTGTGGGAGCTCCCACAGGTTGCTGTGAAAAGTCAATGTTTAATGTACAATAGCTATTTAAACCCAAAGTCACAAGTTTTCAGTAGACTGTGTACATTTTAAAATATTTTAGCTGGTTTCATAACAGGCGGCTCCATCCAGTCTCTCTACAAACAAACCAAAAGCTATGTCTGAATTCTCAGCCGTAAGTCAAGTGTGCTTCCTGTACATGTCAGCTCTCTCTCCTGTCGCCTATTCTGATTTTCAAGATAGAGATGAGGATTGGAGTGTGTCCAGGTTGGTGACCTCAACACTGGATCTCTGATTTCTGCTTCTTATGAGTGATGTAGTTCAGTTGGTTTCATGCCATGACCTCCAGCATGCACATGGCTGCGACGAGGGTCAGCAACTTCAAATCTGCTCAAAAATGGTGTGTATTGTTCCATCCAGGTGGCGAATGAGTTGCTGCTCCAAGTGAAGGAGTTCAAGTACCTCAGGATCTTGTTCATAAATGAGGGTAGGATGGAGCATGATATCAGTGGCAATGGGCCATGGTTGTGATAGCTGATTAATTTGATGTAGTATCTGCAGTGACGGGATGCTGTACCGCGCTGTCAGGTTCAGCTGAGCTCCGCAGACGAAGCTCGCAATTTACAAGTCGATATACACTACAGGCCAGAAGTTTGAGGCCACCCCCAGATTTAAAAAAAAATAAATAAATCAGCAGTACACTGTTTGTTTTACAATTTATTGCACAGGAAATGACAAAAATATCTAAAATAAATGTAACTAATTAGCAGAGGTGGGTAGTGTAGCCAGAAACTGTATTCAAGTAAAAGTATTGTTACTTTATGATAATAGTAACTCAAGTATGAGTNGTAGCCAGAAACTGTATTCAAGTAAAAGTATTGTTACTTTATGATAATAGTAACTCAAGTATGAGTATTCACCAAAATAATTACTTAAGTGAGAGTAATAAAGTATCTGTAAAAAGATTACTTGAGTAGTGAGTAACTTTGATCAAGCTTATTCTTTAGAATCAACAAGCTATAAAGTGTTCATCTGGGGAAAAAAAAATGCAAAGTAGCCATATGTAGCTTCTAACACAATCCAAATCATATCATATAAAGAAACAATAGACAGTAATAAATCAGATATTTACCACATAACAAATCATGACAATTCTGGCCCCAAGACAGTTAGCTAGGTTAGCTTCATGAATTTACTCAGAATAGAACAGGAAAACCTGAGTTAGCTTTAGCAGCAGCAGCTAGTTAAATAGCTAACGTTGCAGCTTAACACCACATATTTCCTTAAGTTCCATGTTGAGTTTTTATAAGTTGAAATGTCACATTTTTAGCTAGGCAAAGATGTGGCTGTTGGTTTTAGTAGACTTTGGGGGTGGGGGTGAATATGGCCAGATGAAAATGCCAATGATGGGATGAATAACTCTGTAATTGTCCACTGTTTCTCCATGTCACCCTTTCTCTTTTTAGAATCCATTTTTCGTCTAAGCACAAAGAAAATTATGAAAGAAAAAAATCGAGTTTGCTTAGTTTAAGTTCATTTTAATTCATATTATAATGTGCAGTGTAAAGGCACCAGCCGGCCTACCTATCAAACCGTGTCAACCCATTGTTGTCATGGAGATGCCGGATGCGGAATGTGATTGGACCAAAGCTCTCTCACACACACACACACACACACACACACACACACACACACACACACACACACACGCACAGTGGAGCATTCACTTTCACTTTCTCTGCTGCAGCGTAGAAAGCGTAGAATTTTGACTCGTTGCGTCAGAACGATGTCTTGCAATTAATAAAAAAGTAATGCAAAGAGTGCGACCAAATGTAACGGAGTAAAAGTATATGTTTTTCNAAAAAAAAAAAAAAAAAAAAAAAAAAAGTTACTGAAGTGAATGTAACTGAGTAAATGGAACACGTTACTACACACCTCTGCATTGTACAAGGTAAGGTTATAGCTTCATTTGTGAAATACTTACAAAGATGAAAATCAGTGTAAAGCTTCCTGTACTGTCTTTCTTTCCTTAAGTCTGCTTTTTTGCTGCTTCAACTGTTTCTTAATTTGTTTTAGGTCTGGAAATAGCTCATGCAGCCTTTTAGCCAGCAGTACCATGGCTTTGCTGAGGTGAGTCTGGTTGTCTCATTCAGCAAATTAATTCTGTGGTTAGACTGTTAAAAAAAAAAAAAAAAATCCTGAGCCAAAACTTTTTAAAGCCACGCTGAAATTGCTGTTTAACTTTATAGAGCCTGATCCAATTTTCTCTTTATTTCACTGCAGACACAGGATGAGTCCTCCAGCTCCAACATTATTAAAGAGGTTTGTTTTTTTGAAATTTTTTATTATTATTATTATTTTAAAGCAGGCCACTGGGACGGCCTCACCCCCATCCACTGAGCTTCCTCAGACACTGGAGACGGAAGAAGACAGAGCTCATTGATTTCCGCAGACAGACATAAAGTAAAGGAAAAGTGTTGACAAGAAAAAACTATTAAAAACAGGAACTACTTCTTAAAAACCCAAAGAGACAAAAATATCAAACTAAAAGAATCTACATACACCACTGAGACCCTCCACAACTATCTGAAGTTATACTGAAAATACTGTGTGTGTGTGTGTGTGTGTCTCTGTATGTGTGATGTACTCACTTTCTCATGTTCTTTCTTTCATTCCTTTCTTCCTTTCACTCTTTTCTCTCCTTATTCCTTTCTCTCATTCAAATTCCTTCCTTCCTTCCTTCCTTCCTTTCTTTCTTCCTTGACTTGCTTTATCTTCCTTTGTGTTTTTATTCATTTCTCTCTTCCCCTCTTTCTTTCCTACTCTCCTTCCTTGTTTTATTTCCTTTCCCTCCTTCCACCCCAATTTGCTTATTCTTTCTTTCTTTCTTTCTTTCTTTCTTTCTTTCTTTCTTTCTTTCTTTCTTTCTTTAAGCCTTCCTTCCTTGTGCACCCTCTGTTTCTATTCATGTGTGCTTGCAGAAAGCAGGGCACACAGCAACACACGTGTGTTGTTGAACTGATGTTTTAGATTGTTGTTAAGTTATTCAAATTCATTACATCCTGCTGACTTTTCACAATAAAAGTCACCCAGCTTTTGACATTTTGACATCAGTCTTTGACAGAAAGTGTTTAGATTTATTAACTGTATCATAATTATCTAAACCTATTAACCTAAACCAACAGAAACGGCGTTCGTATGCATACTCAAATAAACTTGGACAAATATATACATAAACAACTTGTATAGCTCTGAAAAATATGTAAATGATAAACTATTAAATTGGTCATTAGAAAATAAAGTTTTCAGAATTTTTTTTTTCTTTAAAAAGCAATGGGTCCTTTTACTTTGGATACATTTACAAGTAATTCTTATTTACATCAAATTAAATAAAACATTCATGTAGCAGAATGTTTTTACACTGTGGTATTGATACTTTTTTACTTGTAATTAAGTAGATTTGAGTACTTGTCACCTCTGCTGCTTCTCTTTCCTGCTGGTATCATCAGCGTGCAGGTTACAAATTCCTTCAGTTTGTTTAGAATTAGAAGATTTTTAAAGTTCTAATGGTTAGGTTGTGAAGAGTTGGTCCTTGTGACTTTGGAAAAAAACAGGAAATGAAGCTGATTACACGGACTGCAAAGTTATCTCTCTGCAGAAATAGAGTTCCTCATATTGAGAAAGAATGGTGTTTTGCTGGAAGTTTAAGTAACACTTGTCATCCCAGGACAATAGCAACATTATTAAATGGGTGGAATCCTTTTTGACATTTTCAGTGTCAAATATGCTGATGACAAAGCAGTCATCGGCTTGATCAGTGATGATGAAACAGACTGTCGGGGCTGGGTCAGTGGTTTGCTGGGGTGTCAGGACAATTTTCTGCAGTTAAATACACAGAAAACTACAGAAGTTATTTTTGATTTTAGAAAAACTAGATAGACCCACCACCAAATAGCTATTGAATGTGAGAATATTGAAGTTGTAAGTGCATATTAGTACTTAGGAACCGTGATTGAAGCAAAACTGTCATAGGATTCAAACACAGGCGTCATTTACAAGAAAGGATAGCAGCAATTATTCTTCATGCATAACCTCCGACAGTTTAAAGTGGGTACAGAAACACTGGCTCTTTTCTATTGTTCATTTGTGGAGAGTGTTCTGTCTTTTTGTTTCACTGCTTGGTACTTTTCACTGTCTTTGAGTAATAAAAATAAACTGAATAGAATAATTAATATGTCTAGTAAGATTGTGGGCCAACAACAAGCACAGTATGACGATGCTATGCGAGTCCCGTGTGGTAAAGAAGGCGAAGGCCGTTCTCAGTGATGAATCACATCCTCTTTTTAGTGCATATGAGTTATTGCCATCAGGTCAAAGGTACAGGGTTCTGCATTTTCAAACCAATCGTGTCAGTAATTGTTTTATATCCACCAGTATTTAATTGGTCGAGTGAATAAAACTATGTGATATGATGTTTGAGTCAGTGGTGGTGGTGAGGTTGCTCTCTCTGTTTTTGGAGTGAATAACTGTGAATGTTTTGCATTGTGGTGCACTGCTTATGATGTGTGTGTTGTTTGTGATGTCTGTAGGTTTCCACAAGCACAGAAAGAATTTCCGAAAGGACAATAAATTATCTAGTTTCTTCCATGTGGCTCCATGAGGCAACTGTGGAAACCACAAAGCCAAAGCATCGCCCTAAAAAGTCAAATCATGAATCTATGATCTATATTACAGTTTTTCTCAATCACTTTGGCTCAATTCTTGAATGAGAATTATTTTTTTTCAAAACAGTAAGTTCAAATCTCTGAATAGTTAGTTTCTTGTTCATACCAGATGTGAATTTCTTATTCATTTAAGCAAACAGCATGTGTTTTGGCACGTGTAAAACAGTACGTACAATTGTCTGCAATTTGCACAGTAACTATGTGCACATGGCTGCTGATCAAAACTGATGAGCTGATTCTCAGAGAAATGATCAGACTCTTCACAACTTCTAAACATCCTTTCAGCGTGTGAGCCGTCACATGCAAAATGATCCATTCAGTTATCCAAATCTGTCAGACATGCATGCATAGTCCAGACAAAGAAGAAGAAGAAGAAGGGAACCTGTAGTGTTATGTACTGTGAGCAGATACAATGTATTGTTTTACAGTAAACAGAACTGCTGCAAGTACCACAGGTTTTTTTTTTTTTTNTGTTTTTTTTTTTTTTTTTTGCATGGATGTAATTTTGTGGCAAATTTTCTGTTCACTATATATGACTTTATGACTTTACATGCAAGAAATATATTACTGTAAAATGGACATGCAAATGTGAATTTTCTGTTTACATGTAACACCTTGCTACAAAATAAATTTACTGTATACATACAAACGTGCATATCCTTTTTCTGTACTACAGTATTGGACAGTATTAACTTTTTCCTTGTAAACTTTTACCTACTGTTGAAATCGGTATCTATAGCATTCAGCCAGACAAACCTGACATTCTCATATTGTACAGTAAGCAGCATCAACAAAAAAATACAACAAAACTGAAATTTGTATATCAGAAACATTTCCAGGTTGATGCCATGGCGAAAACACATCTAAACATTTTGACCAGTATGGCTCACACCATGACAAAAAAAAAAAAAAAAAANAAAAAAAAAAAAAAAAAAAAGCTTTTCATTTTGGTGGCATTGGCCAATTTACTGTCTCAAGAAGCATGAATTAAATGTTCTAGGTGACTTGGTGATTTTGTAGACATGCAGTAGAGTTGTGACATCCCAAAAAACAGGTGTGACAATTGCACTTACAGCTTAGAGAATGTTACGTAAGTTCATTTTAAAAAATGAGCCAAAGCGATTGAGAAAAACTGTAAAAAAAAAAACAAAACAAAAAACAAAAACAAAAAAAACATGTTTCCTAAGAAATTCCCACACTAGTCTATGGAGGCTCATGAGATGCAGCTGGTGCATTCTGCTGTTATTTTCTGCAGCTGAAGGATCTGCCAACATGTGCGTTCATGTACGATTGCTATTGACGGTCACTATTATTAAAATATCACATCCTGTTTCAAAGGAAGCTGAACTCACAGTGCCGTGCCACTGAGGTCACAGTGATAATGCCAGACTAGACCAGGACCGGCCCCCTTGTCTCCCTTCCCACCGGTGCTGGAATGTGTCTCATATGCTCACAATATGCAGGCACATCTTGGTTTGACATAACACTCAGACTGCCTCTAGATGCTGTAAAAGCTGAAGCTTAAAGGAGAATTCCACTGATTTTACACTTATAAATCAGTTTTTGTTTTTCATCATGGGCCATATTATTCGGTGCATATTAGCTTTTGTGAGATTACAGTGCGCTGTGCAGAGAAAGTGCTGAAGACTTTCTTATTGGTGCTGAAGACTACAATTTCAAAGACTAAATCCAATCCTAGAAGTCAGGGTTCTAGGAGTGGCTTTGATGATTCTTTAGTGCTTTATTTTTGGATTTTTCTTTAACACCAACAGGAAATGAACCTTGTGACGTCATAAGGGTCAGTTTCCTTGACTTTGCAGCGTGTTTGCTACAGCTGCAAAAATCTTCATGCAGATGTTTTTACATGCTGAATAGTGCTCCTATTGATCAATAAAACTGAATTTGATGTGTTAAGTTGGTGAAATCCCCTTTAAACAATTAACCTGTGAGTGAGTGAATGTGTGTGTGTCCTGGTATTTTGCATTGGTGACTGTGTCTCTAAAGGGATTTATTATTTCATTGTGCAAAAGAATATTAGGCTTGATCTATCATAAGACTCGTTGCCTTTTGTCCTAAATGACTCACTTTCACCACAAACACGGGCAAACATCACATTACTGAGTCATAAATGTGTTCGATCACAATGCTTCACTAAGTTTAACACATCCGTCAAACGTTGTTTAGACTCACGATCAAAGCCCTCCAGCACTTTTGTCTGGGACTCTTTCTAACCCTCTAATCTCTTTTGTGTCACAGTGAAATCAGAGTCCTCATTGCTGATTCTAATGAATGCTGGTAATTTGACTGCTGACTTCCTCTCCTGATCAACACACTGTGTCTTTATTTTGCTAACAAAGCTGCCAGCCAGACATTTGGTCACTGTGCTGATGTTTTGCTGGGTTTAGCCTTTGATTTATGCATAGCAAAAAAAAATTCTACAAGTTCCTTACATTTCTAACACTGTACATTGAAATTGTTCATGGAAAAATTCCATCCTTTATCATTTTAACAGTGTTAAGAAATGCTGCTGCTGCTGGTAATTAAAGGACCATACCTGTTATTTAGCATGTTTAAACCAAGGCAAGCCAAGTCAAGTTTATCACATACAGTGTCTCAAAGGGCTTTACAGACCCACACATTAATGGTTCCCAACCAGTCCAAGTTCTCTAAGAAGACGAGGAAAAACTCCCAAAAAACCTTATTATATAAGGAAAATGGAAGAAACGTCTGGAGAGGCTATTCAAAGACAGAGATTTAAAGCCCAGAAAATAGTACCCATATACACGTTACATTACTGACAACCAATTCCCAAAACATGAAAACAATATTTTACGTCTCCTTATATTTTGTCAAATCCCCTAATCGTTCAAAATCAAATGTTCAGGTGATACCTTAAAAATCACCTTAAATATCAACGTTTCGCCTGCTAACATGTATGTACTGTAAATGCTCTTTTAGTGGCCGGGACCTTTATTTACCTCAACAGCAGAAAGAACCCGGCCTTTATAAGATGCAGGCTTTTATTGGAGACGGACCTTTATTTCTAATTTTATGTATAACTTTGTGCTTCTCGCCAAACTTTCCTTTTGCTGTGTCATAATTTATTTGTCCTTCACTTTTCCATTAAAACCCTGGGAATGATGGCTGCGGTAAATATCCCTTAAGTCACCATTCCCTGCGACAATTGTTAAGGGACACGTGGTGAGATGTCAAACCAAAATGAAAGCCTCGTACCTGGCTTGCAGCGTATGTGTCCCACCGCTGATAGATGCACCATAACTACATCTAAGAAAATAAAAGAAAACACCGCCACTGTGGAGAAACATTTCACAGTGTGATCATTCCTCTATCAGCTTTTATAAAGGTTCGCTTTCATTCATTTTATCCACATTTCTGGGTTGGTGTGTTACAGCGGAGTGTCACTCGCTCCTCGCTGGGGAGGAGCTCCATGTTTACAGCTTTGTTTCACGCTGAGTTCCTTCTGGCTGAAAGGACAACGGCTAGAGGTTTTTAAAGTGGTTTGGTACTTAAAACGTAGATACTGTCATCTGGTTATGGAGCCCAGGCTGGCTCAAGGAGGAGAAAAAAAAAAAAGTTGTTCAAAAGATTTAATAAGTTATTCTAATGACTTTTTCCCCCTCCTCCGTGAGCCTTCCAGGCTCCGTAGTTAGCAGCAGCAGCAGCAGCAGAATACACTAATATTTGCCTGGACCAGTAACAGACATAAACCAAACCATGTCTTTAATTGGAGACTGGCCATTATTTCATCCTGCTGATTTACGTCCCAGCTATTATTGGAGATGGGCCATTATTTGAATACCAGCTTTTAATAGAGAATTTACGGTATGTAGATGGGATAGTCATTTTTAATTTCTCAATAAAAGCTGTCTTCTCCTGGGACTATATTCCCTGGAGGAGAGATACTGTACATTTTCTTCAGTGCAGCTCCATGTTGGACTGGTTAAATAAAGTTATTTCAACAAAAAATCTTAGTAGAAACAGTGTTCGCTGTGACGATTACTTATTTCAATCATGTTTCAAGTCTGCACAAGCTGATTTTAACAGCGCACTGGAATGAACTGTCTGAAAGGTAGGAAAAGCAATGGTAATATTTTCCACTCAAGGAGTTTATTTTGGGAAATGGTGGTCAGTGTATGGGGTAGTATATATTGGGCTCAAACATGCAAAATTGTCAGCATTGTCCTTTAACATTCCTGGATCCATGTTTTTTGTTGGTACACTTTTCATGTTCTGTGGTTAACTAGCCAAAATTAAATGATGAAGCATCACGTCCCGATATTTACTGCTGTCTCTCTCTCTCTCTCTCTCTCTCTCTCTCTCTCTCTCTCTCTCTCTCTCTCTCTCTGTACAATTGCACCTAACCTGTGGGTCAAGAGGTTACCACAATCAGTTCGTCCTTCATGTAACCCCAACATTCTGGACTGAGGGTGATGCAGCAAGAAAGATCATGGAGCATGAACGTGATCTTTAGCTTTCATGAAAATCTACCTCATAGGTTTTTGGTTAAAGGGCAAATTCTGCACTGATTGCCTACAGTTGTACCAAAGAAAACCTGGAAGTGTAATGATATTGTATCACCATTGAATCATATAATATGAAATTATTACAAATTCATCTTTGGGGACTGGACTGTATGCTAATGTTCTTGAAATCATTTGTGAGTGATCCATACATGCCTCTAATGTACCTTTTATTTGTCAGTGTGTTTTAGCCTGTTAGCTGGTGAAGTTACTTACAGCTGTTGCTCATTATTTACTGAACATTTAAATTATATGGATATATTTTACCATATGCAAACTATATGCTAACCATATACTAGATATATTTACTTTTCTCCCATCATGTTCTCAGATACTTCAATCAATAGCTAACAAGAAAGACTCCACCTCCTCTCGTCACCTGCAGCTTCCCAAAATGCATTTTGGGAAATGCAGGACACCATTAACTTAATTACGAGTAGATGAGAAGATGATAGAAAATTATGAGAAATTTTTGATATTTTAGCACAAAAAAAAAAAAAAAAAAAAAATCCAATTACTAAATAACTTGTGTGGATGTGTTTTTTTCCGTTCTGTTACTGATGGGACCCATTATGGTTGATAACTCAGGTGATGTCTTGACCTTTCCTTAATGACCAGAATTCAATCAGATTTGCTTTGGATATTCAGAGTCCTCTGAGGATAATCCTATTCAAAATTCAAGTTTTATTTATTTGTACAGGCCAATATTTCAGACAGTGTTGACAAAGGCATATACAGGCTCACACAACAATGACTCTTACTGTAACTCAGTCTGAGCTCTCTAAGAAGAAGAGAACATCGTCTAAAGAAAACAGGAAAAAATCTCGTCTCATCTCCTGTAACAGCCAGGTGAGGAAGAAGGCAAATTTCAAAGAAAGAAAGAAAAAGACAATGGAAGAAGATACATAACAGCTGAGCTCTGATCCAGCACGACTGAAGATCCTAAAAGGTCAGCCAGTGAAGAGATTTCCATGATGGAGTCCGGGGAAGGAGTCAAATAACGAGTCCAAGGAAAATCTGTCTATGAGTGAGTGTGGAGTCATCTTCACACTGTTCCCTGTCCAAGCCTGATAGCAGATTAAGGACGGTCCATGGTGGTCCATGGTGGGTTAGTTTGGAAGATGTGTCAGTTTGTAGACTAGATCAACTGGTTGGATTGGTGCCAGGTTAGAGTACAGTAGAGCAGAGTAGCACTTTATTAACCTCCTAGGGGAAATTTCAGTATTGCAGCAGCAGTTGTAAGAAACACACATACTGAGGTAGGTAAAAGACAATAAAGATAGAACACTGATACTATACTAAATAAAGTAGAACGGAAAAGAGTAAAAAATAAAAAAATAAATAAAGCAAGCTATTGCTATTGCTATTAATGTTCAAATTGAATGTAACAATGTGCAAATTTGCATTGTGCATTTCAACTCAGAAGTCGGTAAAAGACACAACACTGATACCATACTAAATAAAATAGAATAAAAAAGTGTAGGAACTTAAAGACAGGATATTGTTGTAAGTGTGCACATAAAATGTAAAATGTGCTTTGTGTATTTCCACTCAGAGGAGGACTCTCCTCTCCCAACAGAGAGGAGTCACTGTAGGTGGCTATTGCTGTGGGCAGGAATGACCTCCTGTAATGGTCCTTTTCAGCAGAGCTGAAGAAGCCTCCGACTGAGGACGCTCTGTTGTCCAGCCAGCTGTGTAGCAGGTGTGTGGTGTTGTCCATTATGTTGAGCAGCTTGTGCAAGATCATTCTCTCCACAACCATCTCCAGGGGCTCCAGAGCCTTCCCCAGCACAGAGCCAGCCTTCTTTATCAGTTTGTAGAGTCGGTCACTCTGATGCTGCTGCTCCAACAGATGCTGCAAAGAAAACTGCACTTGCCACAACAGACTCATAGAAGATATGCAACATCTTGCTGCACACATTGACCTAAGCTTCCTCAAGAAGTAGAGCCTGCTCTGTCCCTTCCTGTAAACAGCCTCTGTTACACTTCCAGTCTGCTGTCCAAATGAATGCCCAAGTATCTGTAGCCCTCCACCACCTTCACCTCTTCCCCTAGGATGGAAATAGTGTTCAGCTTAGTCCTAGTTCTCCTAAAATCCACAATCATCTTCTTCATTTTGGCCAATTCAAGATGAGGTGGTTGTCCCCACACCGTGACACAAAACCAGTTCCCTGTACTCAGTCACCTGTCTGTCACTGACATACCCCACCACTGCAGAGTCATCAGAACATTTCTGCAGATGGCAGGACTCCGAGTTGTATTGGAAGTCTGAGGTGTACAGGGTGAAGAGGAGAGGTGAGAGTACATCCCCTGCCGTTCTCCTGTGCTGCACCGCAGGGGATGTATACACACACACTCAGGCCACACTAACTGTGGTCTGTCCGCTAGGTAGTCAGTAATCCAGAAGGTCGTGAAGGCGTCTCCCTGCATCTTTTGGAGCTTCTCACACAACATTGCAGGCTGGATTGTGTTAAAAGCTCTGGAGAAATCAAAGAACATGATCCTAACAGTGCTACCTGCTTTGTCCAGGTGACAGCAGGCTCACTGAAGTAGTAGATGATGACGTCTTCAACTCCAACCTTGGGGAGATAGACAAACTGCAGTGGGTCCAGAGAGGTGCTCACCTGAGGTCTAACATCAACATCGGTCTCTCCAGGACTTTGATGATATGCAATGTGGCAACTGGTCTGTAGTAATTGAGGGTAGATGGATAAGACTTCTTAGGTACCGGAACAAGGCAAGATGTCTTCCACAGCACTAGAACCTTCCTCTGATTCAGCTAAGGTTGAACAAGTGCTGTAGAATCCCACATAGCTGGTCCACGCAGGCCTTCAGGACCCTGGAGCTGATAACATCTGGGCCTGCTGCCTTGTTCTGGCGCAGTCTCTCCAGCTGCCTCTTCACCTGGCTGCTGGAAACAAAGAGGCAGGTGGGGGGTTGAAGATGGCCGTGGTGGGGGTTGGGGTGAGAGGAGGCACAGGGTCCGTGTTGGTGATCATCAGGGAGGTGTAAGAAGGAAGACGCTGTGTGGACAGGGAGGGTGTGGGGTCTGTTTAGTTGGGGGCAGGAGAAGAGGCAGCTGAGTGTCCCGTACTGAACCTGTTGAAGAACATGTTCAACTCATTGGCTCTGTCCAGGCTTCCCTCAGCCCCATCCCCCTTAACCTTGAAGCCAGTAACCTTTTTCATTCCATTCCACACATCCCACACGTTGTTTTGTTGGAGCTTGCTCTCCAGCTTTTGGCTTGCTTCAGCTCCCTCTGTATGCTCTTCCATAATTACCTGTCTCCATCCCTGAAGGTGCCTCTTCTTCCTATTCAGCAGCTCTTTCAGGTCACTGGTAATCCAGGTTGGGGGTAATTTGAAGATGGATGGATGGATCCAGGTCTTTCAAACATTGGGATAGTAAATAATAGGATCCTAATGTCTTTTGTGACCCATTGACCTGTCCTCTAGTTCCATCTTTAGGACAAATTTAAGATTTTAGCTCCACTACTGGTAAGTCTCAAAGACTGTACAATTTTAAAAACTTTCTGTCCATTTCTTAGACACCCAAAATGCATAAGCTGGCTTTAAATAACTTGTTTCCTGTCCTGACCTGGCTGTCTGTTATGGAAAGGATTTCTACTGTTCCCATTGTCCTCAACCCAGTTGTTGACTCTGCGTGTCTGGGCTACATGGATCTGAGATTATAATGTGGGTTTGAAAACCCCATAAGATCTATCTATATTCTCTAAAATATACTGTTTTACAAGGTGACAAAGGAAATGCCAAATAACTGATTAAAAACCCCATTCATTCCAAAAAATTATGAATGTATTTGTTTAAAATCTTTAAAGGAGAATATCTCATTTTGCAAACTTTTAATTATTCTGCGATCATAAGGCAGAATAAATGCGGCCACAGTTCTCTTCATATAATCTGTAATGGAAGAATTGACTTCTTTGTGTTTGTGTGATGCTGGATCATGTGTGTGAGCGCAAACATTCCAGAGCAAACATGTGGCAAGCTGTCATGAAGGAAAAAAGGAGAAAAAATGGAGAGAAGGCATCTGCTCCAGATCCTGATAATAAATGTGGGAGAAAACAGCAGCCTCACGAGGTGTGTGCAATTTATATGTGTGTATGTGTGTTTTTGTAAGAAACAACTTATATACCAATATTATACATATACTTGTATTTTTATATATATATATATATTTTATATATATGAGACAACAACAGGAGAAAGAGGGACTCAATGGAAAAATTTTATACATCTTTTACCGTTTTTGAGTATATTTCAGCTGCATGAGTCACTTGTGAACGCACACATACGGTGAATGTTGAAGGTTTTTCTTTTTGTAAAGTAGCTGAAATGCCTTGAGAATTCCTGCCACTTTGTGCAGAGAGAAATGTTGGGACAGAGTGGAATGATGTGGTTTTCTCCTGATCCCACTGAGCCAGCAGGAAGTTTTTTTTTTGTTTTTTTGTTTTTTTTTTTTACTGTACTTACATCATCTTTCTGGCTTCTCAATCTCCCATTCATCTGCATACATCTCCTGTCTAGTCTTTTAGCTCGAAGAAAAGTGAAGAAAAATTACTCCAATGACTTCAAGTACACGGGTTTGTTTGTTTTTTTAAACTGCTGCTGGAAGCTAACCAGGTTTTTTTAATCAAGCTTTAAAACCCAGACAACAATGGCTGCCTACAGTAGACCCGGGGCCACAGTTTGAATTTTGGGTTTTCTGACGTGACCAGACTTCTTGCATCATATTCTGAGTCCAAGGCAGCATATAGCAGTCTAGAAAACATTTTATTCAGATAGATAGATAGATAGATAGATAGATGATCTAGACCTTTCATAATTTCTCTTTAATGAAAACCTACTAGTTAGATTCCCATGAAATTTACAGATCATATTCATGCTCCCCAGAGGACAGACCATTTCTATTATGGACAATATATTGGACATACATTTGGGACCCGTCCTTAGCACCCATTCTCTGGACAAAGTACACAGTGTTGTGCCATTAAATTTGTTGAGGATATTAATTAATCCTCATGCCAAAAAGGCTGTCTTGCAATAATGTAATGGAAGTTATTGTGGATATTCACGGTCCCCAGAGGATGAACTCACTCTAGCGCAACCCTCAGGTCAAAATAGTCACTCATCACTTTTGGGGTTTTAGGAATTCATTGTGAAAAGTTGTGTTTTTCTTTATTACTGCTCAGTATTTAGATGTTTGATGAAATGAATTCACTCATTTGTAGTTTTTCTTTGTTTAATTTAGGTACAGCAATGGAAACTAAATAGTCTTAAAGGAGCATAACAGTGATTTTGCTTGTTTGAGCTTAGTAAATACAACCCACGTGCACATTGCATTGCTGTCAAGCTACAGTATTTTTAAAAGCATACTACAGGAGCGGTACTATTTTAGATGATGGTCCATAATCATTAATAATCTACTACTATACTTCAGGAGAAGCCTATCCCAGCATGCAATGGGTGAGAGGCAGGGTATATCCTGGACAGATCACACCTCTGATGTTGAGCTAAAGGCCGATATACTTCACATGAAGTAGAACTTTCAGGGCTAAAAAGAAGTGTTGCAAGGCTCAGTGACTGGCGATTCAGGCTCTTTTGGTGCTCTTCTTTGTGCAGAGCCCCTAAGGTGAACTTTGTCATTTCTACAGTACTTCTGATTCCTCTTCCAGGCCGTAATTGGTCCAAACCTCACATGGCCGATGAGAAGCCAATGTTCTCCACTTCCTTCCTACCCTGATTAAGACTTTTTTTGCTAATCGCTAAATAACAACCAGTCACAAATAGACAAGCTGTGACTGGTAAGATTGATCTTCCTCAACCAAGAACAAATGCTTTAAAGAAGACTGTCCTGTACAGGGCAGCTACTCATTGGAATATCCTACTATTACATATTTAAACTGGTCCACGTGGGTTCCCTCTGGGTACTCCGGCTTCCTCCCACCTTCAAAGACATGCATGTCAGGTGAATTGGGAACTCTAAATGCCCGTAGGTATGAATGAGAGCGTGAATGAGTTTGTCTGTCACCGTGTCAGCCCTGCGATAGACTGGCGATCTGTCCAGGGTGTACCCCGTCTCTCGCCCTATGACCGCTNCAGCCCTGCGATAGACTGGCGATCTGTCCAGGGTGTACCCCGTCTCTCGCCCTATGACCGCTGGGATAGGCTCCAGCCACCCCGTGACCCTCAACAGGACAAACGGGTTTAAAAAATGGATGGGTAGGTGGAAAATGAATTCACCTTTAAAAAGAAATTTAAAGCTTATTTAGGGTAAAATTGTTTTTTTTATTCCACTGCCCTGTGCTTGATGTGGCCTTGTTGTGTCTGTTCCTGGTTGACAGAGGGTGAATCACTGAGGTCAGAGGTCAAATATAATTGTGTGTCCTGTTACTACTCATGCAGTTTTAGGTAATCTAGATTGATGCTGTGATTGGACCTTTTTTTTAACCTTAATGTATGATTCTTTTCTGTTTGATTGAGTGGAACCCCAGGAAGAATAGTTGTTGCTGAGGCATCAACTAATGGGAATCCAATGAAATAAATAAATAAATAATTATAGCCACTGCCAACTCCTCTATTCATTGATTATAAGCTTTCTTCACCTTTTCCTCTGGTAACAGGCGACTCATCACCATTTTGTGACCCCGACTGGCATGGAAAGGGATTACAAAGAATTAAAACACCAGAACCGTGTTGGTGGACATGATGTAATAGAGACAGACAGAGCTAACCCACAGACACTGACATATACAGACAATTTAGAGGTTCCTGTTCATTTAATTTGCATGTGTTTGAACTGTGGGAGGAAACCAGATCTCCCACAGGAAACCAATGCAGACAAGTCAGACCATGTAAAATACATCCAGAAAGAATCCAGCTCATTTGAACCCAGGATTTTAACATTGTGAGGTGACAGTATTAACCACTGAGCCACCATGTCACCCTACCCTAATAAAACTATTCTGGCCACAAGTTGGTCCATATTTTTCAGTGGTATGGCTGAATTAGGCAGCTTTCCTTAACCAACTAGTCAACCAAGTTTTACATAAGTCTAATAATCTAAATATAAGCAGAGTCTTTCCAATCCAGTTATTTGACTACGCTTGGATGCCTGCAGCTCTTTTTTTTTGTCTTTCTGGCTGTTTTACATTCAGTCTGTTCACACATGAGCATGAGCCATTTGGAACACATCCTCTCTCTCTCTCTCTCTCTCTCTCTCTCTCTCTCTCTCTCTCTCTCTCTCTCTCTCTCAGTTATTTCATATGTGGGTGACAGAATGTGGTTGGAGAAAGCAGCTTAGAGCGGAGCTGATATGTTTGTATTTGGCGGTGTATGAAATGAGAGTGGCTCTTATCCCATCATCTATATATCACCAGTGCCTGCTGTGGCTGAGAATATTAAGAATAAACCAGCACTGGAAAGTTAAGACTTGTGTGTTTGGTGATAGAAGGGCTGAAGCAGAGAAGTTGGAGAAGCAGATTATGTAGTTTCTGTGATTTGGACTTAATATAAGGCCCCTTTTACAAGCTGCGTGACAATGCAATCTCAGTATCAAGATATATTATCCAGATAATGACATCTGAATGAACTCAGACAGATATTTAATAATAATCAAGCACACACAGAAGACTCTCTCTAACTTCTGGTTCCAGTTTCCTTAGTCAGTGAATTGCAATGATCTAATTGGCTGGCCAGAGGACTACAGAGAACCATAGTGTGTGTAACAGACAACACAGCAATCACTATTGTCTGTGGATTCTGACTAAAGTCTGTATCACATGTCACAACCCTTTTTCCTGCATTCTCTGTTATATGAGACTCACCGTTTTTCCCATTATACATTACACATAGACACATTCATGTTCCATCTGCCATATTGCTCCATTTTTGAGTCCGCTATAATTGGTCACAGCCAAATTTGCACAGAATTATAGATTTTAGATTGTAGTGGAGCCCACCTTGGAGTAGGCATCACTCAAGTCTGCATCAAGGGTGTATGGTTGAGCAACTCTTTGACCTCCAAAATGACAGATGGGAACTTGTATGGTTTCATCGACTCCATCAGCATGCAGAAATAAAGACAACAAGACTGCAAGCATCAAATCCACCAGTTGTGGTAAGGATTAGAACAAAAAATGGGAGTGAAACAAAGCTCTGAACATTACAGAAGGGGCTGCAAAACTACTACTGTAGAATTATTAAAATGTATAATAAGTCTGAGGCAGTTCTCATCTTAAACAGATGAATCTTGTTTGATGAAGAAACTCAAGGAGAAGCAATCACAGGAAGTAGGAACACTGACTACCTTTGTGATAGAAAAACAAGTTAGAAAAAAGTGTGGCTAAGCTCTCTCTCTGTGTGTGTGTGTGTGTGTGTGTGTGCATGCGTGCATGCATGTGTGTGTGTATGAAGCGATAATAGGTAAGTTCCAAAGCTCTTACTCGTTTCCCCTCACTTGCATCTTTTCCTTGCATCTTAGCCCCACCCACTTATGATGCCAAGAAAAGATGCAAGGACAGAGGAGCTGAGGAATGACCATCTAGGAGAAATTAAACATCCTCATGTGACTTATTGGTGATGTCACACAGCTGACATCACATGCACTGATGGCTGATCAGCCATCAGTGCACGTGGAGCTACTCTGTTTTAGTTCACAGATGATAAAATAGCAAAATATTATTGTATTGATTATTACTGTAACCTTAATGTGAACAGTTTGACAAGCGTCCACATGCACAGCAATCTGAGTTTATGATCTCTGTGGTGGGGAAGGTGTCAGAGTTATTAGTTTAGCATTAGGACTCACTCAGCTTCAGCTAACAGAATCTATATCTGAGACCGCTGTGAAAATGCTTCTATTTTGCATTAATTTTGAATTTAATACGAGATTTTTCATTGCAAATGATATCATCTTAATATCATCAATTTGAATGAAAAGCTGAATCTCTGAAAAATGTCCATGAATGTCAGAATATCTTAGTATTTGATATGAATGTCAGAATATCTTAGTAGTTGATATGAATGTCAGAATATTTTAGTATTTGATATGAATGTCAGAATATCTTAGTATTTGGTATGAATGTCAGAATATCTTAGTATTTGGTACGAATGTCAGAATATCTTAGTATTTGGTACGCCCCCCTTTAGCTTTAATGACAACATCATGGACTCCACAACTCTGTAAAAACCTGATGACCTAAGTTTTCCCAGCATGATGTGACGATGTTCTAAAGAGCTTCTAGTGATGTCAGACTTTCTGATTATTTCCACATTTACATGGAAAACATCACAGATTTTACATGTGGTCTCAGAATTTTGGACCCCACTGTATGTGTATATACTGTTTGTATTTATAGGGCTTCTTCTCCTGCACAACTGAACCACTTGAGCCCTGAGACCAGCCTTTGTTTGATGTGAGTTTTTAAATATCCATCTTTAATATGTAGATTTTAAATATGTTTAACAAGGATGTTTAATTGTTATATCTGACTGCCACGCCCCTCCCTCTTTGTTTGCTGTGTTTCCTGCAGAGTCTGCAGGCAGAGCTGGGAGTGTCGTTATGATTAATGTGCTGGCACCTGTTAGACTCCTATTAGACCTACTTAAGCCAGTTTGCTCTGTCTGTCTCTCCTAGGATCCACAGCTCTGGTTTGTTTGGTTTAGTTTCTGTTTTTGCAACATTCATCCACCTCTTTTGCTCATCCATGCACCTCACACACATTACTGATGATACTGACTCCATACTTCACGTTAAACTTTATGTTCATTTAATAACAATAAATAATTGATTGACATCTGTGCTTGATGTGTTCTCCTTCCTTGTCACTTTCATTGACTCGGTTTGTGAGAGGTCCCAGGCAGGGGCAGACCTAGGGTTAGTAGAGATCCAGGTCTTAGCCCAGATCTCCACTGGAAAATCTAGGCATGAGGTAGCTTTGGCTATCAACCAAAGGCCAAAGCTATTTTATATCTATCAAAGCTAAATATAAATTTTGAGAAATGCTTAAGAAATGTAACAAATCATGTTACATCTTTTAACAAGTTATATGATGTTAAAAATCTTTTTAAACAAAAACCTTTACAATGATCTAAACTAGAGCTATATGGTGGTGTGTTATGTCTGTTCCATCCACCAATTCGGTCCGACCAATCTGTTCACAACACTGTGGTTCTGCCTTGGTGATGAATTTGGGTAATTTGCAAAAACTCTACAGAAAATTCAAAACACACTATTACAAAAACGATTCGGGGCTTTATGGAAAACATCCGGGGCTTAAGCCCCATAAGCCCATCCCTAGTGCTGCCCCTGGTCCCAGGTTCAAATCCCGGACGAGCCCACTCTTGTCACAAATCGAGTCAATGAAAGTGACAAGGAAGGAGAACACGTCAAGCACAGATATAAAGTTTAACATAGATAACATGAAGCATGGAGTCAGCATTATCAGTGATGTGTGTGAGGTGCATGGATGAGCGACAGAGGTGGATGAATGTTGCAAAAACAGAAACTAAACCAGAGCTGTGGATCCTAGGAGAGACAGACAGAGCAAACTGGCTTAAATAGATCTAACAGGAGTCTAACAGGTGCCAGCACATTAATCATAACAACACTCCCAGCTCTGCCTGCAGACTCCTGCAGGAAACACAGCAAACAAAGAGGGAGGGGCATAACACTGACAAAAACAGGGACATCCCCAGTCTGTTAAATAAACGTTCTTTATTTTTAGATTATTACTATAGGTACTAAAATAGATGTTTCTTCCCTTCCACAATGGTAAACATCAGGTTCAAAGTAAGGAATTGGATATATTTTCCTTCTATAGCGATATGGTCCTGAGTTTAACTGTTAACAATAAAACTTATATTAAATCTGAATTGCTTATATTACTCCCCCCCCNTCTCTCTCTCTGTGTGTGTGTGTGTGTGTGTGTGTGTGTATGTGTGGCTAGACAGCAGCGGGATCATATTTCAGGTTGCACTCTGAGAAATGACAAGCTGCCTCAGCTTCATAAAAACTTGATTGTTTTGCAGGAAAGCTGAGAGCGCAAACACTGAATTCACAATCATTCACTTTCTGCCTCCGTTCCGACCTCATCGTCATCATCTTCACACACACTTCAAAACCAGAGGATCCACTCTGCTCCTCTCAGCCCCCTTCACCTTCTTTACATTTTATTTGCTATTCTCACAAGCTTGTACTGCTGATTTACACACACGTGTCACCCCGTAAGACATTTTTACTAGAATCGTCTCTCCAGAGGTCCTCTGCTGTGGTTGACCCTGAAAAAAATCATCCCCACTTTGACTTTTCAAAATGATTTCAAACTGGAATCTTGTGATTTTAACAGTGGGAAAGTTTGTCCAGCTTTATGAGATGTGTAACTGCTGGGGTTTTATCTTTATTGGACCTCTGTGGCATCTGAACCCTGCAGGTCTTTTCCCTGCAAAGTGAATTGCTGCCCATAAATACCACTTCAGTACAATAATCTTTACTCTATCCAAAGCCTGAGGCCCGTTCACAAACACACACACACACACACACACACACACACATGCTAAAGCTAAATTCTCACACTGCTTCTCTCAGAAACCAGATCCAGAAATGGATAGGATTGGTGTGTGTGTGTGTGTGTGTGTGTGTGTGTGTACGTGTGTGTGTGCATGCGTGCATGTGTGTGTAGGTCTCAGCTATGCTCCAAACTCCACACATTCTCCAACATTCAAAAGTTTGGAATCACCCAGAAATGTTCCTGTTTTTGATATAAACTGATACTTTTATTCACCAAGGTGGCATTAAATTGATGTAAAATGTAGCCGACATCTTAATAAAGTTGCTAATATCTGTTTACTGATGGAAATGACTGATTATTTACATAAAACCTTAAAGCCCCATTTTCAGCAGCTGCTAGTGTCCTAATGTTAAAACTCTTGATAATTATTTGTGGTGTGTTTGAATGTTCCTTTTTAAATGTACTTATGTATTGCACAAGTGTCTTTTACTGATATTTTGTAACGTCTAATGTTTGTTGTCCGTTAGTTTTGCAAGCCAAAGACAAATTTACACCTTCATGTGACAAAAGTGGGCAATAAAGTTGATGTGATTTGACTAGTGCAGCGCCCGTTCAAAACGTGCCTGTTCAAAATGGGCTGGACTTTATGGTGTGCACCGCAGCCTGCCATAATTTTGTTCTGTACGTCCTCATGAGCTAGCTTTGTTTGCTGTGCAGGGTCGGGCTGAGACTGGCACTGTAGTGGAGCGTATGCTGGTGACTATAAGCGGCTGGAGCCACAGTCACCAGCAGTAAAATTACACTTCTCAACTCCATTTGTAAAACAGGTTTGAATGTTATTTTAAGCACTAGTGTTACATATGAAATGACATGCACAAAAATGCAACACTAGCTAAGTTGTTTTGCTAATAATAGCATTATCTCCTGGTAGCTTTGTTAGCTATTGTTAGCTCCAGTACAACATAAANTTTTGCTAATAATAGCATTATCTCCTGGTAGCTTTGTTAGCTATTGTTAGCTCCAGTACAACATAAAATTTAGCTTCCAATATAGTGAAACATGACTACTTTTTACCTGCACAATGAAGTCAAAACAACTTCAACTTCCCAAAGAACTTCTGCACGTCCTCATGAGTTGGCCTCTGTTTGCTGTATGGGTTTGGGCTGAGACTGTGGCACTGCTGTGCCCATTGCATATCCTGCTGGGCACGGACTACTTTTCGACCAAACAACTTCACACGCGACACTGCACGTCCTTGGGTCCTGAGAAATAAACGTGCTGAATTTCAACTTCATACAGCACCGGTTCTAGAGATGTTGATGCCACAGAGAGACAGAGAAACTGTAATTTTAATAAGATTAAACAGTTGTCTCATTTACTGTTCTATATATTGGCTTGTATATCTGGCATGTTCAGGACAAGACAAGCAGAATGCTACTGAACATGAGGGTTTTAGTGTTATAAATGACTCAACACTGATATTTTGTATTTTCTGATTAATTAAGATAAAACACAGACACAATATAACATGCAAACAACACATTAATGCAAGATGACTATGCATAAAAGAGAGAAATAGGGATGTTTGCAGGTACGTGGCTTTTTCTCTCAGCACTTGTTGGCAGGAAATGCACAGCAGGGGTCTNCCCCCCCCACCTCAATTAATTTTGATGCTTTAAAAACATGTTGCGTGATTATGGGCTGTTGGATATCAATCATCCACAGGTTCTACTAGGACAAACATAAAACGAGAACTGAACTCCCAGGAATGGAGGCAGAGACTCTTCATTTAAACACCATCCACCATTCATCCTTCTGATGAATGATCCACTTTTCACTTCATGAAACTATTCTGGTCATTGGCTCTATTTCCACTTTTTATTCTGCATCTCTCTCTCTCTCTCTCTCTCTCTCTCTCTCTCTCTCTCTCTTTCTCAGTCTCTGTCTCTTACTCTCAACGGTCCTCCGAGGACAAGAGGAGTTTATAATGAATATGTATCCCTGAGAGTCTGAGAGATGGAATCAAATTAGGCCAGTCACTCAGACTGAAGGCCTGACCTTTCCTCTGATGACTGCTGGAACTCTCAGACCAGCACACACAGTGTGTGTGTGTGTGTGCGCGAGTGTGAGTGCGTGGGCATCTCTGTCCTGCAACTACATCCTCCCAAATAGTGTCTCGTCAGTTTGCATGAACACTTGCATATGTGTATGTGTGTGTGTGTGGTATTTATTAAGGGAAAGGAAAATGCAGTAAAATGGAAAATAACTTTGATGGCTTGTGTGTGAAGGAGAGCTGTGAGGAATAAAGTATGAAACAGAGAAATAAGAAGAAAGAAAATCTATCTTCAGCCTACTCTTTTTCTTTGTGTGTGTGTGTGTGTGCGTGTGTGTGTTTGGCAGGTTTAAATGACTAGAGACAGGGCAAAGAGATTTGTTGTCCAAACATATGACAGCAGAGCTTCATGTTCATACTTTACTGAAATTTTCCCTCCATTTTCTCCCAAATTTGTAATTTGTTGTCATGGCCACACATCCCATGTGTCTCACAATCTCTGTTGCTGCCAGCACCTCGTTGGCTGGCCTTAAAGAACCATACCAGTGGTTTTGTATGTTTTAGCTCAGTGTACTACAAGTCATGTATGCTTCATGTTATTGCTGAGCATTTTCCAGAGTGCGCTGCAGTGTTTCCGTTCATTAGCTCCACAGAGGAAGTTATACGTTCAGTCCCGTCTGTTAGTTAGCAGGACGTCTGTAAAACCTAATTAAACAGATTCCAAGTAAATGTGGTGGAAAGTTACACCACAGACCGGAGGAACAAGCCATTAGATTTCTGTGTTCATCCAGGAACATTTTTTTTATAGGATTTCTTAAAGGAACATACCTGTGATCATGTATAATCCACATACACCTTATGTTACTCATTTCCCAAAATATACGACTTTAGCGGTACATTTTAGAATTGTTTTTCCTGCCTTCCAGACTTCCATTGCATTAAGTTGATTCCAGTACACTATTAAAATCAACTTGTAGAGATTTGAAACATGCTTGAGACACTTAATCCATCACAGGAAACAGCATGTCTATTAGTTTTTTTTGCCGATGTAACTTTATTTAACTGCTCCAGCACAAAGCTGCATGTATGCCTCCACCAGGAAATATAGTTCCAGGAGAAGACAGCTTTTATCGAAAAATTAAAATGACTGTGTCTTCTACTATCATGCATAAGCGTTAGCAGGCGAAATATTGTATTTTAAGGTGGATGTATAACCTGAATATTTGATTTTGAAAGATTAGGGGATTTGAAAAAAATAACAAAGGTTGTCAGTAATGTAACATGTAGCAGGTTACATATATTAGGGTCAAGCATGCACGATCACCAGTATGGCTCTTTAACAAGATGAGATGGGATATTTTTAGACATTTTTGTTATTTACTCGTGAGTGTTATCCATTACTCATCAGCACAGTGCAACAAGGAAACACTTCAGTCGCACATCTTAGTGCAGATTTTAATGATGATCATTGTCAATCATCTGTTGTAATGCAGATGCAGATATTTTTAACTCTTAAATCTATAAAGCAACACATACCATCACCAAGGCTGCATCATTCTCTAAATTTGTTACTTTAATAACAGAGAATGTTTAAAAATGTTTAATCTGCATTTAGATCTGAATCACAGCATAGTTATTCAAAGACAATCATGCTGATTGGCTGATATTGACAAGTATTTGAAAGGATAATTAAATCCTATCTGAGAATAAGATGGGTTTGTACAAATGTGAACTGTACACAATTTAAGAATCTTGCTCATAACTAAGTTATGGTTATTTCAAAATGTTATAAATGTGATGAAATTAAAGAGGTGCTGTGAGTTTGGGAACACAGTGTTATCACGGATAAGCACGTGTCTGTATATGTGTGTGTATTTATTTGTGTGTGTGTGTGCGTGTGTGTGTGTGTGTGTGCACTCTCTAAAAGGGGCAGTGGAAAATTAAATGGATATATCATTGATCAAACAATTTCCTGTGTAAATTTGGATAAGTTTCACAGTATTACATAATCTGTATTGAAAATATGGAGGATTCTGCCAGCCAATCAGATTCATCCTGTCACAGCTGATCAGTGATCTACAGCCAATCAGATTCATCCTGTCACAGCTGATGATGGTTTTAATACTTTATTTCCAACAGCTTGATGTCAGATTTTCTTGCAGCTCAACTTCCTCACACAGGAGATGTTACAATTGGCCAGTGTGAAGATTAGGATGGACTTTACTTGTTACCTCAATCTCTACACTGTGTGTGTGTGTGTGTGTGTGTGTGTGTGTGTGTGTGTGTGTGTGTGTGTGAGAGTGTGAAGGTATTTTTGAATAAAACGTTGATAAAAGAGGACAGATATTTAGACCTAAACATTAAATGCTACTCTCTCTCTCTCTCTCTCTCTGTCTCTCATGCACACACACACATCCCCCCCCCCCCCCCCCCCCCCCCCCCCCCCCCCCCCCCCCCC
>VXCM01002803.1:56373-79223 GCA_014773175.1 Lucifuga dentata | reverse complement strand
CCACCTGCTCCCTGCTCTCACTACAGATCACAATGTCATCTGCAAACATCATAGTCCAAGGGGAATTGTGATGATCATGCTGATCAGTTCTAAAATTAATATAGTACATAGTTGCCTCAAATACATAATTTTGGAAGGTAGATTTAAAGAGATAGAAACACTGTGAGACAGGGCCATTGTCTCTTTAAATCTCACCATCACATTTATTGATCATGAGTGTTTTTACTGAAGTGATGGACGAGATGAAATCTGGTTATATTACTCGATCATTTCCCAGACATATTGTTAGATATTATTTTTCTCCAAAACCATGAGGAAATTACAGAATATATGACCATTGTGTCCTCAGTGGTAACTACAGCCGTATAACTGACTAACCCAATAGAATCCTGAATATAAATATAATAGTCTAGTATTATAGTACTATTCCTATGTTTAGTATCACAAAAATATATAAAGAGTTGTTTGTCATATTTTTAAAGTTTTGTTGTTTATAATTCATTCAAGATTAGGCCAAATATTGGTATATTAGTAAATACTGTGGTGGATTGTGGTGAAAAGCAACAGCTATAAAAAATAAATTAATTTATTTTTAGAGGACTCATTTAAAACAAAAAAAAAAAAAAAANAAAAAAAAAAAAAAAACAGGTCAAAATCTATCCAACAGCAGAGAAGACACAACAAGATAATAAAATGTTAAAGGATGGAAACATGCCAAGAAGTACAAGATGGAAAAAGTTGCAATGAAGAAGCGGATGGAACCACTGTTCATAGCATAATTCAAGCTCAAACTTATTTGCAATGTCATTACATTCTAAAAATAAAAAAAGCACAATGATGCCAGAACAGTATAAATGCACAAGAAGTTAGTGGATATAATAGAAATAAACAACATTATCAAGATTATCCTTCCTGTCCTTGAGCTTATGACCTACAGTCGCATATTTTGCAGCCAAATTTACTGTTGTCCACTTTGTCTGAGGCCAAAATTCATCTACTTCCCTCTGATAGTTTTACATTTTTATGTTTTACCATTTTTAGACAAAGTGCATCTTTCATGGTCATGGTCAAAGTGTGTGGTCATTTTATCCTGACTGTCTGGATCTTGTACATGAAGAGATATTCTGACAGCCTGCACAACAGAGGCAAAGTCTTACAGATTTCCATCGCTTTCTGCATTAATTATAACAAAAATCGTCTTTTTTACATCACAGCTTACATCCAGGCTCGTTGATTGCTCTAATATAAATATATATGGATGAAATTTAGACAAGCAATTAAGCTTAATAACTTTTGTATACAAAGCCCTATATGTAACAACCTTTCAACAACAATCATTCAAAGATCTGAATTTCCTCATCTGCCTACGGAATCAGGATCGGATATTATTCTGCAATCCCTCTTTACATCTCAAAGGCCAATTCTATATGATTCAGTTATAAATGTGACAATAGAAAATATCAAAACTGATCAGGAACTAGGAATAGACATATCCAGTGATACTTAGGATAGATGTTTGAGGAGAGCAAATGGAACCTCTTCTTGTCCTCATCTTAATAATGATCATACCAGTGATTTTCCATGTAAGCCCGATAAATGCCTGCATACACTTTGTTGCTGCCAACCAATTTACAAAATAAGAATGTATTTTACTTTTCCTGTTATTTTGCCAAATCCTCTCATCTTTTAAAATAAAATGTTCAGGTGATGCACCCACTATAAAATTCTGCGTTTTGCCTGCTAACACGTCCATATCCATGTATTTCTCCTGGGAGTATATTTCCTAGTGGAATGCATTTTCTTCAGCACAGCTCCACGTTGGATCGGTTAAACAAAGTTACTTTGACAAAACATTTAATAGGCGTCGTGTTTGCTGTGATGGATTAATTATCTCAAGCGCATTTCAAGTCTCTGCACGCTGATTTTAATAGTTGTACCAGAATGAACTGAAACCAACGGCAGTCTGGATGGTCGGAAAGAATTCCGCTCCATTAGTACATTTTGTGAAATGGTTGTTGGTAATAACATAATGTGTATGCAGGTTGCATATACTGGGCTCAAACATGCAAAACCCACTGGTATGGTCCTTTAAGGTTCATCACCAAATTTATCATAGCATGTGAAAGACCCTCATGGCTACACAGGTGAGTAAAGGATAATTTGGTCTTTTGGCTCTACAACAAAATCAGCAAATGAACTTATACAATTGTAAACAGTTCAATTTTTGCTTTTGAAATACTGACTTGGATCATTTGAACCCTATCCATGATTTCACACCAAAACAATTATTTTCAACATTACAGTTAAAAACTCTTTTTTTTTTTCCCCTTTGACCTCAGACTGGACTTGATTAGATGGTCCCAAACACAACACTGAAATAAATATTGAGATTATCTGCATTGTTGTTTTATAAAATTTTCAACATAAACATGTTCTATCAGTTTAAAGGACCATACCACCCATTTTGCATGTTTGAGCCTAATATACTCAATTTTCATACGTTAAGTTACTGACAATCATTTCCTATAGAATTAAACCATGTTTCAGCTTTCCTGATATTTTGCAAAATCTCTTAATCTTTCAAAATCAAATATTGAAGCGATACACCCACCTTAAAAAAGCGATGTTTCACCTGCTAATCATGACACAGCCATATAAAGTCACGGTCATTTAAATTTGTTGTTAAACACAGGTCTTCTTTTGGGACTATATTCCCCTGTGGAGACATACATTCACTCCAAACTTTTTATTGCACTTAAAACGCTAAAATTAAGTAACTTCTAAAAAATCCTAAATACATGTCTTGTTCGCAATGATGGATTATCTATCCCAAGAATGTTTCAAGTATCAACAAGTTGATTTTAATAACATACCAGAATGAACTGAAACCAATGGTGGTCTGGAAGGTAGGAAAAGCATTTTTAACTCACCATTCCAGTAGTATGCTTTGGGAAATGATTGTCAGAAACCTTACGTGTATGAAAATTTAATATATTAGACTCAAACATGCAAAATGGCCAGTATGGTCCTTTAAAACCATTTCCAAATCTTTAGCATGAAGGTTAATACCTTCATACTGTGCATTTATTAGGGGGGTTATGAGAAACTTGTCCACCTCCTGCATGTTGCCTAAGCTCTTGGACCAGATGAATTCATCATCCTTCGTTTCTCCTCTCAGTTGTTCCATCCTTTCTTTTTCTGCTGCATGTCATTACTACACAATCCCATCATCATGTAACTGTAATTGTCTTAGCAAGTTGCTCCCCAGTGACAATACAAACAATCAAGGGAAATGTTTACCCTGCACAACTTGTCTACAGCTTTGCACCGTGCACCCACCAAGCGACGGAAACGCACAATATGAACACACACACACACATGCACAGTTTTGGATGGTTGAGCTATTTAGAGAGCAAGAGAGAAATAATCTCAGGTAACCCGTGTAGAAATTCAGCAGCTCCACCCTCAGAACGAAATGAACAAACTCCATTGAAATGCCGCCTCTGTTAGCGAAAACCGTTTGATCTGAAGGAGATTTGGAAACAAACGGACGATTCGATCTCCTCAATTCTGCTCAGCTTCACTCAGCACGGCATCTCCCTAAGCTTCCACTCTTTAAAGAGACTTCAAGATCAATAGCAAATACTGGGAGCAGCTTTATGACATCCTGACCGGACTTTACCCCCACTGAGCTTCTCTCTCTCTCTCTCTCTCTCTCTCTCTCTCTCTCTNTCTCTCTCTCTCTCTCTTTCTTCCTCCTCACCAAGCCTGATATCGTGTCTCCTGAGTCTTGAACTTTAAGGAAAAATCCATCACAGACCAGTGATAGAGTTGTTGTATTTTTAGTTGCAGACAGCTCTATTAGTCTCATGGATAACATGGGCTGATTTATGCCTGATCTGAGGCCACCATTCATCAACCTGTTTGCTGCCTCAACTAATTGTTTCACATTTAAATGTCAACTACAGTGTTAATGAAATGTGCCTAAAGAGCCCAAGAGGATATAAAAGTAAATACATTAAGTTTATGGTGCGGAGGAGCAAGCCTCTGTGCAGCATACACATTTCCACTTCTCCTTTCCCTCACTCCCACAGCACTGCTGTGCACACTGAGTGAAAATATACTGTCGATTTAAAGCAACCGTTCCGAAATGCTCTGCTCTGACTGGCCAACTGCATCGGACTTAGGCTGGAAACTGCTTTGGCTGCTGTGAAACATGGACATGAGCCAAACATTCGCTCCATTGCCATGTCATCAGCGTTAAAGGACCATACCAGCGAATGTGCATGCTTGAGCCCAATATATACAATTGGTTGGTTACTGACAACCAATTGCCAAAACATAAAACTGTATTTTAGTTTTCCTGTTATTTTTTCAAATCTCCTGATCTTGCAAAATCAGATGTTTGGTCAAATCTCAAAATTCAACATTTTGCCATCTAATGTTGATGCATGATTGTAGAAGGGATGGTCATTTTAATTTCTCAGTAAAAGCCGTCTTCTCCTGAAACTGTATTTCTGGCAGAGAAATAACTGGCAGAGATGTACAGAACATCGTTTTCTGTGGAGCTCTGTGTTGGATCGGTTACATAAAGTTATTTCAACAAAAAACCTAATAGACATCTTACTCGCTGTGATGGATTACATATCCCAAACACATTTGAAGTCTCTACAAGTTGATTTTAATAGCGTACTGTAATGAACCGAAACCAGTGGTAGTCTGGAAGGTAGGAAAAACTATTTTAAAATGTACCACTCCAGTAATATATTTTGGAAAAATGATTGGCAGTAATGTAACATGTTAGCAGCTAGTATTTATTGGGCTCAAACATGCATGATCGTTGGTATGGTCCTTTAAATTTTAACATAAACATGCAACCTATCCTCATTGCTGACTCGTCCAGTAGCAACGCTTTGTCAGAGCCCCTGGCCCCATGCCCTTTCACATTATAATGAGTTAAAACATGATAGGACTAATCAAAATGAAGCTTTCAGAGGAGTTCAGGACCAATGAATTTATCTTATTGGATGCATTTCTATAGTCATCAACCTGAATTTTTGCAATTTTAACAATGTTTGGCACAAAGCTCCTCCTACTTTACACTGTAAAAATAAGGTGATATAATAAAAAACATCTATCCCTTTAATCTCTGCAAATAAAATCTGTTTTTTAAACTGGCCACTAAACATCTAAGCAATAATAAATGTGACCTTGGTGATATGATGTTATCACATGCAAAACATCCACAAAAAGAAACGAAGGAAAAGGAAATATATTATTTATGCTTGCTAACAACTAATAACTTTATTTCATTGTACTTTGAAATGTTGAGTCATGGATGGAATCCATTGGGATTGGAGGTTTTGGACCAATGTAGCTCTCCACTAACATCAATAAGACACCAAATGAGGGATAATCTTTTAGAGAAATGGTGTTCCATCCCTCCTGTGGAGTTCCACAAACTTGGCCTAGGTGTCACGGGTGGATTCAGGAGTGAGGACTCAAATGCAGGCTCAGGCAGAGAATGTGGAAAAAACAGTCTTTAATTGAAGTCCAGGCAAGAATACTACTGATAGTGAGGCAGGTTGAACTTACAGGAATCTGGCAGATAATTCAAAAGGCAGGCGGTGACAAAATAAAAGAATCAAACCAACAAACATAAAGGCAGGAAAACCAGGAGACAAGAAACAAGCTAACCAGGTCAAACAAACAAACAAGACGAGCAAACAAGACAATCTGGCAGAAAACAAACGAACCCAGGGTTGTATAAATACTGAAGTGTTGATTAACTGATAGAACACAGGTGATGGAGAAAACTGGAGGGAAACTAAACAAAAACCGGAAGTAAAGCAAACTAGACAGCAAAAAACCAAGACTACAAAGCTTAGATATCTAGCTGTGTAGATATCAATCTACACAGCTTAGATATCAGAGTTGAATCCAAGTAGAATCAAAGTACTTTTTTAAATACTGAAACAGAGAGAAATCATAGAAGAATGTTCAAATTCAAAGGTTCAAAAACCTCAGAATGCCATATTCTGGGAGAACATACGACATTACCTGATGCAACAGGTTCACAGCTTAGATATTAGGTTTGGTTCACATCTGCAGGAAATCACAGTTCAGCAGGGTCACATCTGGGGAGCCGCATGGTTTCTCTGAACCCCCTAGTGGGACAATTTGGGCATATGCTGCTGATGTTGCAGAGCGTAACAAGGAAATGTGGAGACTTCATGCACTCTAATTTGCACCCGATACAATTCAACAAGACTATTTCCTGAATGGATTAAGCACGTGATTACTCATTAAAACACACAAATAATGTGTGTGAAGCACCAAGCCGCTCACAGAGCCCGATGGGCAGATATCATATCATAATTCACTGTACCACAACAGGTACCCCTTTATCCACGTACGCGTGCGCGTGTACAGGCGAGGAAGTTGACTGCATGAAAGGACAGATGAAATGCGGCTCTTTCTCTCACACGCACGCACACGCACGGATTGACGCACACACAGCCAAACTCACCGTCCTTCCAGGGGCTCCTGGGTCTCCCCACTATGTCCAGTTAGTCCCCAGTCAGGCGTGCTGAAGCGGCTCTGAGCGCTCCGTCACCTGCAGCTCTCCATGTCTCCCCTCCAGCGCTGAGGGAGGGGTGAGAACGTTTTTTTTTTGTTGTTGTTGTTGTTGTTTTGTTTTCTTTAAGGGGAGGGGGTGGTCAAAATCCCTCAAGTTCAAAGGCAAAGTTTTATTCAAGTCAGGAGAAGAAGTTGACTGATGCGGATAAGATTTGTGATTCCTGCCAACAGGTCTGGTTCTGCTCCTGTTGCTTCAGGCTGCAGCCGGATAGAAACGGATGCAACAGTCCAACTTCTCCAAAAAAAAAAAAAAAAAAAAAAAAACACACACCTTGTCTTTAATCCCTTCAAGAGATAAAAAGAAATTAATTAATTAATTTAAAAAAAATAAAATAAATAAAAGGACGTCAACGGATGCGGAGTCTAAGCGTAAAGCTGATAAGCAGCCGTAGTTATGAGAGGAGAAATGAATGAAACAATGCAAAGAGACGAGAGAGAAGAAACGTGAGACGTTCAGCATGGGCACTGTGTTGCAATGCGGTGCTGCCGCAGCAAAACGCGGTTCATCCCCGTTTCCCGTCGCCGCTCCAGATGTGCCGAGCCGAGCTCCCACCGCCTGGAGCAGGTGTGGATGCGCACTGCTGGAAGAGGCGACGCATGCAGGGAGCAGGGTCGAGGAGGAGGAGAGGAGAGGAGAGGAGGATACCTGTGGGAGGGTTGTGCTTNTTTTTTTTTTTTTTTAACTCAGGTTTGATGATGAAAAAAAAAATTACAAGCTATGTGAGAAGCATCTGACTCACACCGCCATGCGCAGGTTTCACTGAGTTATTAAATAAAATCCAAAAAAGAGCTCCAGAAACCTCAATAAAATAAAATAAAATAAAATAAAATAAAACAAAACAAAACAGAAAAAATAATATACATAATCCATAATCTTGATGCATAATCCACCACAATTTTTTTTTTCTCGAATTTACTTATTTAACCGATCCAATAAGGAGCTGCAAGGAAGAAAATGTGTCTCCGCCAGGGAATATAGTCCCAGGAGAAGACGGCTTTTACTGAGAAACTGAAAATGACCATCCCTTCTACATTTGGATGTAAGTGTGAGCAGAAGAAACACTGCAATTTAACATGGATTTGTCACTTGAACATTTGATTTGGAAACATTAGGAGAAAATAACAGGAAAACTAAAATGCAGTTTTATGTTGTGGATAAATGGTATATGGTTAGCAGTAATGTAACGGGTATCCTTGAAGTATTTATTGGGCTCAAACATGCAAAAACGACCAGTAGAGTCCTTTAACAAACATAAGTTGCAGTTTCCTACTTGATTCTAGAATATTCTGGAAAGTGAAGGAAAGTCTCCAAAAATCAGCAAACGGTGTGTCAGTGTGACTTTCGACTGCAGAGGGCTAAGAAGCAAATCAATTCAAGCATGCTGAATGAAGTTCTGTGGTATATTTTATATATGTGGTATATTTCTAAAACCATATACTGGATATATGGAGCTAGTGATGCTTTAGCAGAAACCTTTTCACTGGCTGCAATTGACGCATGGAACCGAGTTAATCAGAGGCTAACCTTCAATTGAATATCCAATTTAAAAGAGAATAAAGCTATCTGCTTTCTCATTTTGTTGAATCTTAGGCGTATTTAGCCACAGAGGAAACCTTTCATCATGTCTGCAAAATAATCTGTCACATTAAGTGTTTCCCTCCAAGGAGTTTTTAGACCAGTCTTAGTTTAGTTAAAAGCCTGTTTGTTGCTCTTTTGTTTGCTGCCTCGCCTGTTACTGTCATTAAAGGACTCTCGGTGAGTTTTCCCTCACATCAAATGTGTTTTGTCATTCTTGCACCGTTTAACTGCTGCAGATTCTGACAGTTGTGAGCATCATCTGCATGCATTTCCTAAGCTGGTGGACTTCCTGTTGTAAACTAATTAAGAAACAAGACATGTATATTCAGCAAACAATAAATTTGTCCAAAATTTGACCAAAATTGGAGTGAAGTGTACATGAACAGCAACAAGATGTCCAGGGATGATATACTGGAGTTTCACTGTATTGGTTTTCTTACTCATTATTATTATCAGTTTGATTTCAGGATTACCTCTCTCATCGTCATCTCCCAAAGTCAAATCTTTTTTCTGGCACAAAACTCTGGCATGTCTGTGACTCCTAGACATGAAAAAGCTCAAATCAGCAGATATAGATACTGTATAGTTCTATACATGACTCTCTGGTACAGGAAGTTTCCCAGATCTTTGGAAGCTGAAGGGAGACGGATGTGACAGTGGCCTGAAGGGGATTTCATAACCAAATGATTCTGAGCCTCCAGCCAGCAGCTCCTTATTTCAGGCCAGGCTAACAGAATCAAACATGCAGGGGAATGACTGCTTATTTTGGCAATAAACCTTGTGGCATAAGTTCACAAGTTTTCAGCTCCAGCTGGGCTGAAGAATATGTTGAGTTTTACAAGACAAATGGAAATAAATCTTTGTTTATACCCAGAGCTTGCACCTCTGAGCTGGTTGTTGTAACATTTGTATTTATTAACATTGAGATGTAATTAGAATATTATTATAGAATAATTACAAACAAAACAGATGCAGGCATCTAGCAACAGTACCATTGTGGATTTTTTTTTTTTTTTTTTTTTTTTTTACGGCACAAAACAAATGAGGAAGAGGAAGCTGTTCTGACAGACAGGTGGAAAAATGTCCTGATGACCTTTTTTAGTAGAGATGAAAGGAAAAGTACATTAGAATAAATGGTTTTCAATAGGATTAATAGGAAATATATTCCTATATTCCACACAGCCCATATGTTTGCATAATTACATAAAATATGTCAATTTGTCTCTAGTACAGCAATACTTTTTTCTGGCCCAATATACTGTATATAATCGTTTTTCCAAAAGATACTACTAAAGAGGTAAATATTAGAATTGTTTTTCAGTTCATTCTTTTACTCTTAAACTCAACTTGTAGAGGCTTGAAATGTGCTTGAGATACATAATCCATCACTGCATTCTTATATTTTGTTGAAGTTACTTATTTAACCAATCCAATAAGGAGCTGCAAGGAAGAAAATGTACGTCTCCACCAGGGGAATAGAGTCCCAGGAGAAGACGGCTTTTACTGAGAAATTGAAAATGACCACCCCCTCTACATTTGGATGCAAGTGTGAGCAGAAGAAACACTGCAATTTAACGTGGGTTTGTCAATTGAGCATTTGATTTTGAAACATTAGGAGAAAATAATAGGAAAACTAAAATGCAGATTTATGTTGTGGAAAATGTTTGGCAGTAATGTAACAGGTATGTCCTTGTACTATTTATTGGGCTCAAACAAGCAGAAACCACTAGTAGAGTCCTTTAACAAACATAAGTTGCCAGCATTTCCATTTGCTTTGATTTCAGTTCTGCAGGAACTGGTGTTTTGTTTATTTATAGGAAGGGATTTTCATTTTATGTCGGAATAAACAGAGATCAGTTCCAAAAATTCCCAGAATCCAGCCTCTCTTCACTCAGCGTCAACACCACGCAAACACTGGTGCTATCAATAAAAGTGTGAGAAAGAAGCTACAAGCCATCATTGATTTGATAATATTTCTCAGCCAGTTTTATAACCTCATGGTGGGACGAGTTTGAATAAACAGACATGTAAGCTGCTGATTACCAGCCAATAAGTCTGTGAAAGGAGGCGCGAATGGTTTCGGGGCTCTTTGCGTTGTGATACAGACTCCGCTGCCTTTGTTTCTGAGGCCATTGTGCAGACATAAAGCCAAGAGAGGAAAGAAGTCAATAATGTAATTTGCTGCATCCCTTCACAATTGCATTCAATTAGAACACAGATCAGCAAACCTGCCGTGTGGATACCAATGCAGATTCTTTTGTGTGTTTTAAAAGTCAGAGGAAAGTGGTCCTGCAAAATTTATCAGGTGAAAGTCTTGCTGGGATCTGGAGTGCCTGAGCATTAATTAGAAGGTGGATATTCCAGGCTGGAGTGCAGAGGGTTAAAAGGTTATAAAACTGAACACGGAAATTCCCTGATTTACTTCTCTCTGCTGCTCATATATCATTTATGTTGTTTCTGCATGAAGAACATCTTTGTCTCTTTGTCTTTCGCTCCTCCTGAGACTTCCCTTTAACCTATTGAGACTAGCTTCTGCTAATTACTGATAAATTATGTTTTTAGGCTTGTCTCCATGTGATTTAAAGGGTCATACCATCCATTTTGCATGTTTAAGCCTAATAGTTTGAATTTTCATACCTGTTACGTTACTGACAATCATTTCCCAAAGAATAAAATTGTATTTCAGCTTTCCTGATATTTTGCAAAATCTCTTAATCTTTCAAAATCAAATATTCAAGTGATACACCCACCTTAAAAATCCATGTTTCTCCTGCTAATAGTTACACAGCCTTATGAAGTCACGGTCTTTTAAATTTTTCCGTAAATGCAGGTCTTCTTGGGACTATGTACTGATTTATAATGGAGACATACATTCACTCTGCGCTTTTTATTGTGCTTAAACACTAAAATTACATAACTTTGAAAAAAATCTGAATACACATCTTGTTCATGATGATGGATTACCTATCCTAAGAACATTTCAAGTATCACAAAGTTGATTTTAATAGTGTACCAGAATGAACTGAAACCAACGACGGTCTGGAAGGTTGGAAAAACATTTTTATTTCACTGTTCCAGTAGGATGCTTTGAGAAATGATTGTCAGTAATGTAACATGTATGAAAATTGAATATATTAGGCAAAAACAAGCAAAATGGTCAGTATGGTCCTTCAAAGCTCTGTTAGCTTTGCTAAAGCTGTATTAAAGGACCATACTCCTGATACACACAATAACGTGATAATAACAATGCTTCTGCTACCACTCTCAGATCTCTGGACTCAGTTTATCATTCTGCTCTTAGATTTATCACTGGTGATAGGTATGGTACTCATCATTGTATTTTATATCAAAAGGTTGGTTGGCCCTCTCTGACAGTAAGACGTGAACTACATTGGTACCTATTTATTATAAAGCCATTATTGAAAGTTTACCGTCTTATATATCATCACTGTTACATTGGTCTTCTGGTTCTTATCCTATACGTTCTAGCGATTGGCTCATGCTTCAGGTCCCTCACATTCATACTGATTTGGGTAAAACTGCTTTTAGTTATGCCGCTCTGGACTCNATTATAAAGCCATTATTGAAAGTTTACCGTCTTATATATCATCACTGTTACATTGGTCTTCTGGTTCATATCCTATACGTTCTAGCGATTGGCTCACGCTTCAGGTCCCTCACATTCATACTGATTTGGGTAAAACTGCTTTTAGTTATGCCGCTCTGGACTCNTGCTTCAGGTCCCTCACATTCATACTGATTTGGGTAAAACTGCTTTTAGTTATGCCGCTCTGGACTCATGGAATAAATTGCCATGCTCTCTCAAACGCAAAACTCTCATATCTGTTGGTCAGTTTAAATCAGTTGTAGCAGAACATGTCAGTAGTCTGTGATTGTTTTAATTGATTTGATTTTTTTCTTTGTTTTTTACTGTTTCTNAGAACATGTCAGTAGTCTGTGATTGTTTTAATTGATTTGATTTTTTTCTTTGTTTTTTACTGTTTCTGTACTCTCAATGTCATTGTAAATGAGGGCATGCCCTCAATGGCTCTCGACAAATAAAGGTTTGAAATGAAAAAAAAAAAAAAACTTTATGTTCCTGATGACCATTTCCCAAAATATATTACTTTAGTGGTAAATTTTAGAATGTTTTATCCCTTCCAGACTGACATTGGTTTCAGTTTGTTCCAGTACACTAATAAAAGCAACTTGTAGAGACTTGAAACATGCTTGAAACATGTAATCCATCACAGAGAACAACACGTCTATTAGGTTGTGTTTTTTTTTTTNTTTTTTTTTTTTGTTTTTTTTTTGTTTTTTTGAAGTAACTTTATTTAACTGGTCCAACACAGAGCTGCATTCAAGACCATGTATTTCTCCGCCAGGAAATATAGTCCCAGGAGAAGACGGTCTTTACCAAGAAATTAAAATGACTGTGCCTTCTATAATCATGCATAAGTGTTAGCAGGTTAAACATTGAATTTTAAAGTGTGTGTATCACCTGAACATTTGATTTTGAAAGATTAGGAGATTTGAAAAAATAACAGAATGTTGTGGAAACTAGTTGTCAGTAACACAACATGTATGCGGGTTATTTAAATTGGGCTCAAACATGCACGATCGCCAGTATGGTCCTTTAAAGTGTAATTCCCCACTTACAACATATCTTTGATAGCTAAAAACTCTGAGGAGGAAAAAGCATTAATTTACGGAGCCCCTCATGCTACATCCAGCAAAAAAAATGGATATCATGGCTGTGCACAGTACTTGGACACAACTATTCAACATCCCACAGTGGGTAGAACCATCCCACCGATGAGTGTGCCAGTTCCCACCACAGCTGGAACTGAACAAGCCTTTTGAAGGAACGGCGAAACATTTTCAATTTTTCCAGTTCATTGACTGAACTTCAACCTTCCTGACGTCTTACTACCTGTATGACTGAGATGAACCTTCTTAGACAGGTTTTATTATTATTATGATCTCCATATTCCTACTCTGCTGCCACTGGCAAATTAACATACCGGTAACCTGAATCAAAAATCACACAAATCCTGACTTGGCCTCTTTGTATTCATTTTTAGACAGCCTACAAGTTTAAAGTCCCTTTCAGACATGGAATCTGGGATCAAACATAGGTCTCCTTTACAGCAAAGTGCTAAAATATCTCTCTTCATACGAACAGAGGCACAATTCTCGCATAATATTTGTCATTGGCCAGGCGAGACTGGGTAATGCAGGATAATATGTATAACACACGAGGCAAGACATTGCTATATTGTCATACACAACAGTTTAGCTGTTTGCTTATCTCGATTTCTGCATGGATGGGGCAGTGCTATAGTTTCTGCAGAAGACCAATTTCCAGCCATTTTATCGTTCGCGAAAGACGTGTTCAGTGAGAATCTGCTGGTTCAAAATGAGTTCTGGGATCTACGTGCAGAATTTAAAGCAGCACTTCCTAGTCTCGTGTCATTGGTCTGATTGCTAGACAAAAAAGGAAAAAAAAGAAAAAAGAAAAGAAAAGAAAAGAAAAGAAAAGAAAAGAAAAAGTGACTGCATTTATTCACATTTGTGCCTGCATTACTTTTACAGAAAAATGACTCAAACATGATGATGAAGTATGAAACTGCAAGCAACACAAAGGGGCTTAAATTAATTTTTGGAATTATTTTTTATTATATTATCTGTTCTGTATTTATAAGTAATGTCTTTTTTTTTTTTTTTANTTTTTTTTTTTTTTTTAATCCTTTTTTGTATGCTGCAGCCACAGTGGTTTGAGCTGTTCCTTTCTGTTCTTGGAAAACAGTTAGAAAATTCAATAGAAATTAAATTAAACAAAAAGAATCTTTGTCAACTCACTGTGTTTACTGATTTATAAGGGTTCAAAACGTGTTTTAATTTCAAATGTAACATTTGAAATTAAAACTAAAAAAAAAAAAGATGAATGATAGGAACATTGGGTTTGTGATTATAGCCTGATTAGAGAAATTGGGGAAATATGAGACATGCATATGAAACATGCTTTCTACAACTTCCTACACACACACACACACACACACACACTAACACCAAATGTACATGTTGTGTGTTGTTCTGTCCGTCCCTCTGATCATAACACCAGCTCTTTGTCTTGTAGGTTGAGACTTTTACCTGCGTCCATGCAGCCTTGCATTTAATTTCTATCCATATTTAAGCTCTTATTGACTTTTTCTTCCTCTGGCAGAAGGAGATATGGCGTCATTTTCCGTGCCTGCACAGCTCGATAAGCGCCGTGGAAGTGACACAGCTCCTCCGCAGTAATAGAGTGCAACACTTTTGGACTTTGGAATTTAATGTTGGGGAAACTATTCTGTTGAAGAGAATTCTAAGTGGTCTGCTGAGGTGTTGCAGCGGCTAGAAATCAATATCTGTCCTGGGAAAGGTCAGCCAGTTTTTTGTTTTGTTTTGTTTTTTTTCTGATGGAATTTGCAGAAGCTGGCAAAGCAGGAAACAAAAGCAAAAAATGGAATTGATCGCATGTTGCTGCTTTCATTAGGTTAGAGGTGGTTTGTTGCGGAAGAGTCTTATAGGTTTTGTTGAAATAGGCATAATGAGCTGAAGGGTTTAATGGAGTTTATAATGAAAACTCTATTCTGTGTGTGTGTGTTTGGTTCTTTTCTTTTACAGCTTTGTGTGACTTTGCTTAGAGAAGAACTCAACAAATGTGTCTGCTATTAATAGCGTTTTTATTTACCCCTGCCCAGGAATTATGTTTTCACTTGTCTGTCCATCTGTTTGTTTGTTCTTTAGCAGAATTACTCAAAAAGTTGGAACCAAATTTGACAAAACTTGGTGGACGGGTGGGGCATGGCCCAGGAATTTATAAGTGATTTCTTGACATTGAGAGATAGGATGTTTTTCAATATTTCTCATAGTTTGTAATACATAAATTTCTATGAAAAACAAAACAAAATAAATTTTCAAGATAACTATCTGCAACTAGACTAGGTGCAATTTGGTCCAGATCCAGATTTTTTTTTTTTTTTAAGTGTTTCTTATGGCTTCCAGAAAGTTTTCAGACTCCTTCACTTTCTGCACATTTTATTGTGTTCTAGATTTAATCTTAAATGGATAAAATTGTCATTTTTACCCATTAATCTACACTCTAATCCATAATGACAAAGTGGAAACATGATGTTAGAAATTTTTACAAATTTATTAAAAATCAGAAACTGAAATCTTTTATTTCCATAAGTATTCAGACCCTTAATTCAGGACTTTGTAGTCCCCCTTTGGCAGCAGTTACAGCTGTGAGTCTTCTTGGTTCGACTCTACAAGCTTTGACACCTGGATTTTGGCAGTTTATCCTGTTCTTCCTGCAGATCCTCTCAGGCTCCATCAGATTGGATGGAAGCATCTGTGAACTTCCATCTTCAGGTCTCTCCTCAGATGTTCTGTTCTGTGAGGTTTAAGTCTGGGCTTTGGCTGGACTTGAGGACAGTCAGAGACTTGTCCTGAAGCCGCTCCAGCGTTGTCTTGGCTGGATGCTTCAGGTCATTGTCATGCTGAAAGGTGAACCGTCACCCCAGTCTGAGATCCTGACATCTGGAAAAGGTTTTCTTCAAGGACCTCTCTGTATTTGGCTGCATTCATCCTTGTCATTCTTTCATCCAGTTTTAACAGATTCATCTGCTATTTATGCACAGATTTCCACATTTTATGATTTGTGGAACATTGATAGATCAACATTCAGACCACAAGTCTTAAACTGGAGCTTTTATTTATCACATCGTATATTATACATCAATAATTTAACTCTCATCAGCTTATGAAATTTTTATTTTATTTTTAATAACATAAAAACATTTGATCCTACAGTATATAAAGAAAACATCTGAGGGATAAAATCACTGATAAGGAAACATTTAGGCCTGTGGAGAAGGAAATGCATCTTGTCTTCAATCTCATTTTATTGCTCATTCTTGCCATGAAGTTCTCCATCTGTCAGTTTTGGTGAGATGATGGGCTGTTTGTTCAGCCAGGCTGCCTCTGGCCTTTCCAGCCAGGCTGCATATGATGATGTGTGGTGCTGATGGTGGTCTGACATGATCGTGTTGGCCTGCTGTCACTGATGAGGAAGCAGCCAGAGTCAAATAAACCCAGCAGGACAGCATGAACGGCGCCATATGCAATCGGCAGAGAAACTTCTAGACAACTGAGGTGAAAATTTGTCCTGAAACTGACTTGACAAGTGAGCTGCTGTAATACAAATGTAGTAAATGTTTTTTTTTTTTTTAATGTCACAGTCCTCATACATCATATGGGCCTCTAAAGATGGCAGCCATAGAGAGAAAGTAGCTCCACAGCAGCAGGATTACTATCATGCTGCTTTCCAGAAAACTAGCAGCTGTAAATTTTCCAACCTCCTGCTTGATAAAGTAGAATGAAACAGCACTCGTAGTTCGAGTTCCTACTGGGAAGCTCGTGCCAAATCCATCTACCTGACTTCACCCAGAAGCAGTCGCTCTGACATTTGTCAACACGGCAGCGCCCATGGAGTCATTTCAAATGGTGCATTAAATAAAATTACTTTTGATATATCTAAAACATGGAACGGCCCGGTGGTTTAGTAGTTAGCACTGCTGCAAGAAGGTCCTGGGTTTGAATCTGACAGGTTCCTTTTTGTATGGAGTTTGCATGTTTGTTCCTATTCCTCCTCCTCCTCCTCCTCCAGTTTCTTCCCACCTTCAGAGATATGCAGGTTAGCTGAGTTGGAAACTCTAAATTGACCATAGGTGTGGATAAGTTTGACTTGTGTGTGTGTGTGTGTGTGTGGTGCGTGTGTGCGTGTGTATCAGCCCTGTGATTGGCTGAAGCCCTGTCCAGATGAGTCCTGCCTCTTATCCAATGACCAATATGATAGGCTCCAGCTCCCCATGACCCTGAATAGGATAAGCGGATATGGAAGATGGACGAACATCTGAAACATGTAATTGTGTATGGTTTTGTGTTTAATATGCAGAATTTATGTAAAATAAACTGTGTATTTTTTGGCAAATGAATTAGACTCAAAATATGAGTGTAGGGAGGTGGGAGAGTCTGTAACCAGAACTGTACAAAAGCTAGAAAAAGAGCAATTCCACCTTAATGGATCATGTAAAGGAACCAGATGACCTGATAAACAAAAGATCCACAAATCTAACAAATAACCAGGAGAGAGAAAATCCTGTTCAAGTCCAACGCCATGATAACTTAGCTTTAACAACACAACTAAGACCTTCATGTAGATTGGTGGTTGCTGTCAGTCTGCATTTCCTGCAGACTGGGGTGTCTACCAACACCCTGTCTTTTTTACCGACTCCACACTGGCAGCTAACTTTTTTCGGGTTAGGGTAGAGTGTCTCGCTCTCGTCTGTCATCTCCTCTGACATGATTTTGTGTGTCAGTAGTAGCTACACACTGTGGTAGTAGCTAGCTAGCTAGCTAGTTACTGTTCACGGTGTCACGTCACATGTGTGTGTGGGGGGGGTCATNTTGGGGGGAGGGAGACAAAGTGAGAATGGAAAGAAATGGAAATGATTTAAGAGGCTCTGGATTATTTACATGATATTATCATGTGTATTATTAACATGATACCAATATTTCATTCTTTAAATATCACGGTTATTGTCAATACTGGTATATTGCGACACAACTAGCTCACGTGTTTCTTGTTTACATTTTACGTTATTATATTTTGGGTTGTGGACCTCTTTGGATGTCAGAAGTTGGGAGTTTTCAATTGGGAAATTCTGACTTTGAGTGGATTTTACTCATCCTGCTCTGTGGGTGTGAAATTTGAACATGTGTCACTAGGTTTGCAAAATCATTGGACAGCTGTTATACTAGCTGGAGGGACCACTTCACCAACTTAGTTTTTTTGTTTTTTCTTTTAATCTCCCAAAGCTCTCGTCCTGGCTAGATACACCAAACACCATGAACCCTGTGCAAACAAGGTAACTTTGAAGGAACCAAAGCCTGGGAGGCTCGGTGTTGGACACCAATGGGTGATGATGGAGAAAACCGATACTGGGGTGCAGAGTTAATGCAGGTCCTCCATGTGAGAGCTCAGAAAAACAGAGCTCAGATAACAGCTTAAGACAGTTAGACAGTCTTTTGTTGAAAACAGAAGTAAAACAAAGCAGGAAAGAGTTTAAGTTGGGGCAGAATAATTACTGAAGTTTGAGTAGCAACTTAGAGTAGAGGCCACTTCAGGAAAAGGAAAAGGAAGCAGAAATAAAGGTTTATGGTCAAAACTAGGATGAAGAACTCCAACAGTGAGAGACTGATGATCAGAAAACTGAGGCTGAAGAGGGTCAGGAACACAGAATAAGCAGGATGACCAGAATGCTAAAGTGCTCGAGGACTACTGAGACGATCTGGTTTCATATAGTAGATGTACAGGTGACAGGAAGTAGTCATGTTCACGCATGATCAAAAGACCAAAGATCTACTCAGCAGTAGGTCTGGAATGATTATACTGAATATACAAAGAAAAATCAGGACGTCATCGTGACATAAACTCCAGTCAGAACTTGTAGCTATGAAATCAACAGTAAACTTAGCTTCTAATGAGGATTTGTCTGGGTTTATTTTCTACTTTTGATTTGGAGGCAAAACACAGCAGATTAATACACAGATTTGGCTGAAGTGAGACGATAAACACGATTTGTGCCTCAGTCAGTCCAACTTACACCAGAGTGTTTCTGCTCAGGGGAGAATTAATCTGCTGGTGCGTAAATCCTCCTGTGTGTCTGCACACCTCCATGCCTGTCAGAAACAATGTTTGTAGCTTCAATCTGCCTGAAGTGGATGAAAACTGAACAACCAGAAAAAAGATCTGAGTACCAATTACATCAGACTGTGGAAAAGCTCTGAGTGTGATGAAAGAAAAAAGAAAGAAAGAGTCCTGACACCATTTCTGCCTCTGATTGTGGAAATTCCATCAGCTCACTTATGATGCGGCATTAATGAAAGATGGAAACTGCATGAAAATGTATTTTAAAAGCCTCTGGGGTTATTTTAATCATTTAATTAATTTTTACCGAATTTTTTAATATTATATAAAAGCTTCACTGTCACAGGTTCTTTCATCTGACTTGTGAAAAGCTCAACCTTTCTGACAAACATTCTGCTTGTTTCTAGAAAATTCTTGAAAAGGCTGTTTTCAAAAGTACAAGGAAAGAAATCCTAGATATGTTTTTTTAAATTGGAAAATTGAAATAAAAAAATATTATCAAAAATAAATTATTGATTCTGGAAAAAATCTTGTTGAAAGCCAAATTTAATGAAAATAAAACTGAAAAACTGCAGGACAAAGAGACTGAGAGGTGTCAAACATTAATACTAAAACTTTATTAATTCACTGTCTTACATTTATTTATCTCCAGTCATTTTTCCTATTGAACAATGAAAGGTGAAAGGATCATTTTTTGACTTCAGGTAATGATTTTAGTCTTTTGCATAATGCACTTTAGAGTTGAACTCTTAAAGTTCGAATTACTGAGACATTTCAGAAGGAAATTTGGAAAAGGTGAAGAAGGTAAAGAAGATGAGATTCATTATCCACATACAGCAGGAGCCAGGTTGCATTTCTGTGTTAATACATAAATTCATATGAAAAAGTTCAATTCGAGCAGGAAATTGGAATAAATATAATTAATACTGAAAAATATTCAGTTTTTTACATTTTCCCTTGACATCCTGCATCAAAATGATCTGCACCAAAAGCATTACAGTTATCAGAAAAGAACAAGAAGTGGATCAATGGAAACCAACCTGTTGATCTTTGATGGTCCAGATGAAGGACAGCCTGACGAAGCTGATTGACGTAACCACGGAAACATCAGAGCAGTGTAGCTCTTATAAATCTCATCAGGAGAAATCTGTCTCTCAGTGGGCATAATGAAACCACTTACCTGCCAGCAAAGAGGTTTGATTCCCACTACTCCACATCTGCTGCCTGGCTGAAGTGTTCTCCAGCAGCAAAGAGCGAGATGAAGGTATAAAACTCAGAGACACAAACTCACAAAAGCAATCCAGGTAAAGCCTTCACCTGTGCACGTCAAGAGGGTTTGAGTTCTGGAGTGTCTGCTTCAGTTTGTTTGAGTAGATGAGAGCGACAAGAAAAAAAATATATGTGTGTCAAGTTTAAGGATTTTAGAAATACTGAGGTCACAAGACCAGCATGTTGGAAATAATCTCCTCTTAGGGGCATTTCAAACTTACTGGATTGTTTGAGAAATAGGCTAGTGCTCAGAAGTTTGGAATCATCCAGAAATGTTCATGTTTTTGATAGAAATTGATGCTGTTATTCACCAAGATGGCATTAAATTGATGTAAATACATAGCTATGACATTAATATCCTGGAGTCTTCTTTTCACTGTTGCAGATGACACTTTTATTTGGTGTGTAACTTTTAAAGGATCATACTGGCAATCATGCACATTTGAGCCCAATATATATGATCCACACAAGGCTGTAATTACAATATATATTGGGGGGGGGACATATCCTCCCCAATATTCCAATATGCTCAAAATGCCCCCCCCCCCCATATATTGATTTAAAAAAATATAAATAAAAAAAATTCTATGCTACGACAGGAAACCACGCACTGCTGTCCAAAATAATCATGAGCAAATGTGATCATAACTAAACTTAACAAATTGCCATTATAATCACTACCAATTCTAGTATTATAGTGGTTTATATTATGTTATGAATTCTGCACATTCAGAGACATTTACTGTTTAGCAGTAATATTACAATTTAGTAATAATAATTATATACAGTGTTAATATATTTATATTGAGTTATTGTGCTACATGAACCTTATGTAGCACAATAACTCGATTGTCTCTCTGTATGTCATGATGTTGTACTTACAGTCGATGTTAAGTGTACTTACAGCTGTAATGTTGGTAAAGACTCGTAAAAGTAATTAACATTAGCCTGCCATGTTTTCAGAAATTAGCCTTGCTAAGTGTTAAGCTAACTGGCTAGCCTAGCTAGCTAGCAAGAGGCTGAGAGGAGTTTTAGTGTCCTGAGGAGGCTTAAGACATGGCCTAGATCATATATGAGTCAAACAAGGCTGAATAATGCAGCCATATGTCATGTCCACCAGGAGAAACTGGACAGACTGGACCTTGAAGGAATATGCTGTCTTTTATCGCTGTCAACGATAAGCGCAAAAAGGCTTTTGGATTCTTTACAATGGCAAGTCAAAACACGTGTTATTGCCTGGAGAGGCGATGAGAGGATAGGAGAGAAGAAGATACGACTGGAGAGCATAAAAAAAATGTTTTTTTTGCAGGGGGGTAGANTCACCACCACCACCACCACCAATGCTGACACCATGGCTACAGCTGTGGATCCACATTATATTACTGACAACAATTTCTTAAAATATACTACTTTAGAGGTAAATTTCAATTTTTTTCCAACCTTCGAGACTGCTACTGGTTTCAGTTCATTCTAGTACGCTATTAAAATCAACTTATAGGGACTTGAAACACGCTTGAGATACATAATCCATCACAGCAAACAAGATGTCTGCTAGTTGGTGTTTTTTTTGTTTTTTTTTTTAACTGTATTTAATTAATCAAATTTAAATTGGACCAAACTGAAAAACTGCAAACTATGTTATTTTTTATGGTGAGCTAGGCAGATATAAACTAGACACAAAGGTAAATATGTGAATGATAAATTTTTGGGTGCATTTAGTAAGCGCCAATACTAAGAGGATTTCATATATTATGTTTAGCTTACTTACAAAATGGCACAGTGGTACTTATAAGTCTAAATGGGTTCTTAAAGTTAAGAATATTCTTGATAAATGTGGGCTATCTTANGTGGTACTTATAAGTCTAAATGGGTTCTTAAAGTTAAGAATATTCTTGATAAATGTGGGCTATCTTATTTATGTATGATACTGGAAGTCTTAATCCTGAATATATAAAGCTGACTGATCTTAGACTAAAAGGCATGGATTTACAGAGATGGCATGATGAATTATATAGTAACCCTTGGTGTGATACTTACAGATGTTTAAAGTTAATTTTGGTTTAGAGAGACATCTTACTGTGTTTGAACCCAGTAGAAAAGATTTATGTCTAAATATTGGCGTGGGAGTCATAATTTACCTGTTTCAGAGGGTAGATATGTGAAAATACACTCAAACCATGTATCTTTTGTTTGACTGGTAACCATGGAAACAAATTTCATTNATATGTGAAAATACACTCAAACCATGTATCTTTTGTTTGACTGGTAACCATGGAAACAAATTTCATTGTGTGCTTATTTGTTCTGTTTTTAATAAAGATAGAAACAAATTGATTAAAAGATAATATAGAGTTAACCAAGTTTTGTTTAATTTGGTTAAGTTTATTAAGAAAATATTGTGCATTTTTTGATTATGCAGAGTTTGTTTGCTGGTTGTCTGTTTGCTTGTGTATTTTTCATTCCTTATACCCCAGTGAGGGAAGAAAAGAAAGAAAGAAAGAAAGAAAGAAAGAAAGAAAGAAAGAAAGAAAGAAAGAAAATGCATTTCTCTGCCAGCAAATATAATCCCAGGAGAAGACAGCTTTTACTGAGAAACTAAAATGA